>MU705042.1:0-30601 GCA_026770625.1 Nicotiana glauca
GGGAATATCTTTTTCAAAGTTCGCAAGCAGGCGCCCATCTGAAGAATAAGGGAATATCTTTTTCAAAGTTCGCAAGGAGGCGCCCACCTGAAGAATAAGGGAATATCTTTTTCAAAGTTGTAAGCAGGCGCCCACCTGAAGAATAAGGGAATACTTTTTCAAGTAATCGCAAGTAGGCACCCACCTGAAGAATAAGGGAATACTTTTTCAAGTAATCGCAAGCAGGAGCCCACCTGAAGAATAAGGGAATACTTTTTCAAGTAATCGCAAGCAGGCGCCCACCTGAAGAATAAGGGAATACTTTTTCAAGCAAGTTGTAAGCAGGCGCCCACCTGAAGAATATGGAAATACTTTTTCAAGTAATCGCAAGCATTAGCCCACCTGAAGAATAAGAAAATACTTTTTCAAGCAATTGTAAGCAGGAGTCCACCTGAAGAATGGACACAGTCAAAAGTCATATAGAAAGAATGCNGCAATGAGATTACAACTCCTGGTAGTCCCAACTACCAAACATTCCTGAACTACACTGACCTGATTCCTGTTTAGCCCAGGATATGTAGGCAATCTCTGAAGCAGGATGCGGTCAAACTTTCAAAAATGCTTCACACGGAATATGCGAACGGGCAAAAATCCCTCATTACCGCTCACTTGTCTTTGCACTGAAATTCTGCGTGTTCCCGAGCAAAGAGTGGCAGCTGTGAGCACGTGATTTTTTTCCTAAGCAAATTATTCCCAAAATTTGAGCAAAATAATTTTTAAAAAATTTTATGGCATTTTATGTTAATTGTTTGCATAATAATAATTCATAAAAAAACATACAAAATAGGTAGAAATACCAGTTTTTTATTTTTACAATTTTTGTGATTTTGGAAATAAATTAAAGAAAATCAAAATAGCATTTATTTGTTCTTAATTGGAAAATACTATAATAAATAGAAATTAATTACTTTTTAAAATTAGTAAAAAAATAATCAGAAAAAGTAGAAGAAAGAAAATATAAGAAAAAGAAAATAAAATACAAAAATGTAGAAAGGAAATAAATACAAAATACCAAAAATACAAAGGAGAAGTATAATACAAAAATGTAATACAAAAATTTGGGCTAATACAAATTAATAGCCCAATTGGATAAACACCCGCCCATGCCCAAATGAGTCATACCCGGTCTGCCCCAGGCTATGCCAAAACGACCTCGTTTTAAGGTAATAGATCTGGACCGTTCAAATAATAAGATCAAGCGGTCATAAATGGTGGCCATCTAATAAGTCAAACGACGTCGTGTAATCAATCCAATGGCCAGGATTTAATTATCATTTAAATGGAACGGTGTCGTACAGAGGCTAAATGAATCTGAGCCGTTAGTTCATTAGATTCAACGGTCTCAGATCATTTAGGGGTTTTTAAATATACAAAATGTTACACCCCTAAAACATTTCCACCTTCATCTTCATTTACAAACCCTAGCCGCCCTAAGTTCTCTCTCAAACACCCGCCGGAAACCTACCGGCGGGAAACACCACCTTCTCTGATGAAGCCACCATTAACACTGTCTAACCGTCTCCATCTCCTCTTTCACCCCACCTAACCAGTGACCTTCGAAAACCCCTAGAAACCTTCGAATATTTCAAAAGGTATCGCCGGAACCCTACTCCAGCGAACACGACTTTTGATTTATAACCCACCATTAACACCATAGAACCTCCTTTGTCTCCTCATTCACCCCCTTGAACCTTTTTCTTCGAATGAACCTAGAAATCTTCGAATATGTCAAAAGGTGTCGCCGGAACCCTACTCTTGCGAACACTTTTGTTCCAAAACCACTCTGGGACATCCCCAGAACACCTAGCCTCATATTTCAAGAATCTTTTCACTAAAAAAAGGCTCAACGGTCTACCTGAGGATAAAAACCCCAGGAAATGACATCCAGAGTTTCAAAAGTTCTGGAAAGTCAAGAAAAATGAAGAAAAGGAAAGCACAGAAGAAAGAAAGAAATAAAAGAAAATAAAAGAAGAAAAAGTAAAGCCAAGTATCTAAATCCCTTTTTTCTTGTTGATTTACTTGTGCTTATGATTGCATGACTACGATTTCCCTTCTGTGAATAGTTCTTGATAAAAATTGTAGGTTTTAATTGCTGTTCATATTGTTATACTTAGATTTTAGGGTTTTTAATTGTTAAAACCTGATTAGTAGCTATGTTTTCTGTTAATTAGATTCTATATCTGTTTAAGTGCTCTTCTGAATCTCATTAACTGATTACTTGATTCTGATTTGGGTTTTATCTGTTAAATTTGGCGAGTATTTGGTTAATTTTTGTGGATTAATTAAGATTTTCGACTTTGATTTTTGGGTATCTGATTAATATGGGGGTTAAAAAGTGAATAAGATAAAAGGCAGGGTTAAAATGGGGAATGTCAATAGGCACAATGTAATAATCCTAAGGGGGTAAGGGTATATTTGAGAATACAGTTTGGTTTATGGGTAACTATATGAAGGGTGAAGGGTATTACGGGCATAACAAAAGGGAAATTGGGTAAAAGTTGAATGTAAGCGAGGGCAGGGTAGACATTTAAGGGTTTAGGAATATCGTAGATGCCATTAGAAACTTCTAGAAGGGGTTCTAGTGCAATTTTTAACAAAGTAGGTGTAGTTATTTGTTAAACGAATCATAAGAAGGGGGGTTAAAACTGAGAATATTAAATTCAAATTTCCCTCCCCATTTGTTCTATAAATAGGCCTCACTTGGCCTCCTTGAAGGAATGTTTTTTTGAAGTTCTGGAAATCTGAAAACACTTCCATATTTCTGCAATTTCGAATTTCATAGTTTCCATCCTTAGAAAAATTCTCAAAATTCTACAATATTACTGTTCCATTAATTCCGACTCAATTTCAAGCTGTAATTCTCCTGTATTTGGCATTTTATCTGTTGATTTGTGCTCTACGTGGTCTGGATTTGGGTGCTGAAGCTGTGTTTAACAATTGTTGTGTTGCTGTGATTATTGATCCCTGTTTCATCCTAGTTTCTCATTGATTTTCATCCTATTCCCAGGTACATTTCTATTACTTGAGGATGTAATCACAAGTTGAAGAAATGAAGTTGTTCGACTGATTTTATTAGTTTACTGTATTTCTATTTTATCAATATAGAATTAGCTAAATACATTTGTATTCATTAGGAGTAATTAACATGTGTAACTGGACTGTATGGACTTGGACTATTGAATTTTACAGTAGCTTAGTTTAATTACCATAGAAATAATTACATTTGAAGTATGTTAATAGTAGGACAGCTATATTAGATTAGAGATTAGTGAATTGGAAACAATGTCAAAATCTGTTCTAGTTAAAGTTTTTGGATCTTCATCAATTACGAACCAGTAGATCGTAACGAAATTAAAAATTACTTACATCTTTAATTTGTGTTATCTAGTTTTATTTTTTTTTAAATCACGCTCTTGTTAGATTCGAATTATGTTAATAGTTATGATATGCTTAGATTAATTCAATTATAAAAATCGTATCAAGTTCTAGTAATGGATATAAAATAAGTGTTTAAATACGAATAAAGTTTGCAATTCAATCTGACTATGTTTCATGTAGTTTAGCCCTCATGTTTCCAATTGAATAAAAATAGCAATTCAACATGAATAGTTCAATTATATACTTCTCTGAATATTGGTATGATGCTGTAAAAAATAGAAGAGTAAATTGTTCTGTTAGCCATTGGGCCTATCCATCTGGTCCAGTAATTGGACTGATTTAGGCCATTGGGCCTGGATATTTTAACGTGCGATCCAGAACTCAGGCCTAAGCTGGATTTAATTAATCCTGTGGCAGTAGGCCAGGATACCGCACTGAGCTTTAATCAAGCCCAAAACAAATGAAGCTTGAGTTCATACGAGTCCATGGCCCAGATTGTTTTATAAACCATTACCTAAATTTGACAGCTGATTTAAAATTAGCCGATGAACAGTGAGATTTGGGCTTTCATCATGAGCCTGATTCGTTGGGTCAATGTTCACTAAATATTTTTAAGTTCAACCATTTAAAAATGAGATATTGCTTTAGATTTATTTTCCTCTTATTACTAGAGACAAAAACAAGCAGAGAATATAGTTTACCTTAGGATTGGCCTTAATAAAATGAGATGAGCCTCGCCGCTTTAAAAAATACAATTGCGGGGCCCTCAAATAAATTCCTATATAAAATGTTAGACTCGGAAGGACCGTTTAGCGAATTTCACAGTCTTTCCCAAAGTTAACGTAGACGTAGATGCTTTAGGCGCGACTTATAATAATATACTTTCTCAAGTATGGGTGCACATTTATGTGACCTAAATCTAAATCTCAACGAAGTCGAAATGTATTAAAGGCCACATGCGTACTGGTACGGTGTGGTCCGAAATATATTTTTACGACGTTGCCATTCTTGTAAAATAGTAAAGCGGAATATTAATAAATGCACATAAAATAGAACATATATAGAAATCAGATAAAAGCAAATACAACAATTGAGCGACCGTGCTAGAACCACGGAATTCGGGAGTGCCTAACACCTTCTCCCGGATTAACAAAATTCCTTATCCGGATCTCTAGTTCGCGGACTGTGACAGAGTCAAACTTTCCTCGGTTCGAGATTCATCCGGTGACTTGGGACACCATTATTTTCCCAAGTGGCTACTCTGAAATTAAATAAATAAATCCTATTCCGACTGTCCTTTAATTGGAAAAACTCCTTCATTTTATTATATCCCTTCCCGGGGTGTAGTAAATAGGCTCCGTAAAAAGGAGGTGTGACAATTAGGAATTTAGCAGCAATTCTCAAACAATTACAGATCAGAAGTAAGAATAAAACCTGTCCCCAGAATTACAACTCGAAATCAATGGAGAAATGAATTTGCATGTGTGCGATCTAGTTCGAAAGGTCCGGAGCAGAAGTAGAAATAACAAACTTTGTGAAGAGAGTCCAAAATCGATGCTCCTCGCTCTGATACCATATCAGAATTAACCAATGGAACAGTAACTAAAGCTTTTTTGTTACTTGAAGTTGAGCTTCAATGGTGATGGAGTTGTGACCTTCGTGTCGTGAGAGCTCACAGAGAGAGAGAGAGAGAGAGAGAGAGAGAGAGAGAGAGAGAGAGAAGAAGAAGAAGAAGAAGAAGAAGAAGAAGAAGAAGAAGATGGAGAAGATTCTAGAACACTGTAATTGAATTGATTGATTGAGAAAAGAAAAATGAGTGAAACCTCCACTATATACAATTGTGCAACCAAGCTAAGACTAGTTTGACTAACCACTAACTACCTTGCTAACTACTAAGCTGATTGGTACAGCTGTCAAAACTAACAATTACTCTATTAACTTCTAACTAACTAATTAGTACAAATAACTAGTTCTTAACAAAAGCTTTTTAATAGCTGTCAATGGTGGAATTACTGCTATTTTTTCCTTTGCTTTACATTACTGGAATTAGGGATTGAGAGATAAAGAGAGACGTAGAGAGAAAAATTCTTACAAATAATATTTTTTAAAACCCAAATTCGAATTCAAAGCATTAAGCTTTTTAATGGCTGTTAATGGTGGAATTGCTGCTCTCTTTTCCTTTCCTCTACATTACTGAAATTAGGGATTGAGAGAGAGAGAGAGAGAGAGAGAGAGAGAGAGAGAGAGAGAGCATGAGGGAGAGAGAGTAAGGATGAGAAATAATTGATTCCTAATATAAAGAGATACTCATTTAATTTCAAGAGTGTATATAATTTGTAAATTTGTATATCGGAAGTAATTAAATTGAAACTTGAGTAGAGAAAAGTAATAAAGTATAGGTATGTAAAAATCCATAAAAACAAATCTTCAAACGGAGACAAGATTAATTGGTGATCTTTTAGTTTTTTGGTGACCACAAAATTACTTGAATTGTACGGTTAACAAATTACACGTTATTATTAGATTTGTCCCTTTTTCTATACATAATTTTGGCTAACTGTTTTATGCAAATTTAGGATAGGAAATCATAAAATGATGCACATAGACAAAAGTGAAAGGGAGATTACAAAGGAACGAATAAATTGCAGGGTTCTAGAAAACAATTACAGCAAGTGCAATTACAATTGGCCTCAGAAGAGTACGTCAATAAATCGTCCAATAGAATTTCGGATAAGGAAATCAATGGCCATTGTTACATCAATGTACCCTACGTGATACAATTATTACTATAGAAAACAAATAAAGAGTAGTCATAATCTTGATATTGATTGAGAAAGTACGACATAATTGGTCTTTGTGCTTCTTCTCTTTTTAATCGTTTTTTTAGCATTTTAACATTTATGTTGTTCCTTTTTGCTTTTCATTTCATGGCCGACCTCTTTCTTTGAAAAAATCACATAACATGTAACAAGGAATAGACAACGGTATGACTCTTCAACTTTTGCTCCTTTTACTTTTTAAAAAGAAAGCCTATAGTTAAGTTTAAAAGGAATTAATCAACAACAAAAATCCAGTATAATTCTATTTAATGAGGTCTGGGGAAGCAGGGGCGGATCTACCTTAGGCCAAGCGGTGTCACGTGACGACACCGCTTGGTCGAAAATCTTTACTAATTATTTATATATAATTCAAATGAAAAAGCAGGAAAAACGGTAATATCAAATAAGTGACACCACTTGTCACAAAGAGGTGTTTAGCTTATCTGGTCAAAACTTAAATATTTCTTAGCAGGGACTTAAGTTCGAAGCTCTATAACCTCATCCTTTGTTTTTAATACTTTTGTACTACTTTACTAGCACAATACATCTTATATATTGAAGGATGCTTGTATGCTAAGGGTGTTCAAAAAGAATTGGATTGCTACCAAAGGGATTCGAACCTGCAATCTTCTACATATTATAAACACCCTTGACCACTAAGCCAAACATTTGCCTTATGTTAAGGGTGTTCAACATATTATATCTATATGTAAAAACTAAAATTATCCCTACATAAACAATGTAATTTTTCGACGAAAGGTGTTCAGATGACCACCCTTGCGCCACCCTAAATCTGCCCCTGGGTGACACCGCTTGAAAATTTTCTGCGTACGCCACTATGGGGAAGGTAGTGTGTACGCAGACCTTACCTCTACCCTGGGGTAGAGAGACTGTTTCCAAATAGACAATCGGCATCCTTCCCTCCAAGAACTTCTCATCTTGCTCTTGGGGAGACTCGAACTCACAACCTCTTGATTGGAGGTGGGAGTTATTTACCATCATAACAACCCCTCTTGTCTAAAAGGAATTAATCAAGCCATTAAGATATTCTTAGATTTGGGCAGGGACCTAACTAATTTCCCATATGTTTGGGGCTGGAGTCGAAAAGGACCAAATTGTAGACCAAAATTCGTTATTTTATGCTACATGTCATGATGATGTTAGGATGACCAAATTAATAAAAACGGGTCCTTATAACCACTTTGGGACCATTTTTATAATAAAGTACCTTTAAAGAATGCCAATAATCCAAACGAAGAACTTGGAGAGCAAATGCAAAGAAATAAATCAAAACAAAAGGAAAGAAATCCAATCAAAGTTTACCTAGTAGGAGTACTATTTCAAATTTACCAACTTCTTCTTCTCCTTTTTAATGACCATAAAATGTGAAAGGCCATGACTGAGGTTGCACGGATGGCAAAGTTCATGGCTTGCTATGGTAGGGATATCTCTATTATTTAATTCTTTCTTTGTGGTTACAATTCTAGAGTAATTGTATGTGACACTACAAGAAATATATAATACGACAATATTTAATTAGTCACAATTATTATAAATATAGCGCTTCCCTCTTTTATTGAGCTTACCCCTATTCAAATCGGGAATAATTAGCTCCAATACAGTTATCAGACAGAATGGAATGGAAAACCAAAAAATAAATTGTATATGTAAGCTGAGTTACAAAGGGAAGATCATACGCTGATCCTTTGTGTTTGGTGTATGTATGCCCTATTAGTAGGCCAGGTTGGCTCTGCTTTTCAATTACCAAATAAAATCAGTTGTCTAGAAATTTTAAATGTGTAAACCAAATCAAACCAACAAAAGTTAAATGATCCGCTAAGATTTAAAGTTAAGTGGGTTTATAAGACACTTCTAACGTATAGGGTCTAACGTGTAGATACAAATATAATTTCTAATTTAGTGATGGATAAATTAGAATTACCTAAACTTGTGCACCTATTAATAAGGTTATGGTCGTTTCTTTCTAGCATCCATCATTGGAAAGAAAAGAACGGTTTACGTGTTGGTTTGGAAGACCACAAGACTGACAAGTTTCATTCGGTCGCATGGATTCAGGTAATATTTTATTTTTGACTATTTGACATGATAAATTTTGGGTAAAAATAATAGTTTTCATTTTAAAAGTATTTTAGTTCTAACAATTGGCATTAGAGCCTACATCACGTTAAATCATTAAGAATTATTTTTTGTTTAACTGCTGTGCAATATAACTTTTTAAAAGGATTATATGACCTAGTCAAAGTCGAATCAATTTTCTGTATTGAAAACTGAAGGATACGGTCAAAAGGATTTTAGTTTATGCTTAGGGTTCGTGTGCTACTATTACGGTAATATCAATTTCATCACGGAGATATACTCTTTAACACCAGAAAAAGGTTTATTCTTTATGACAATATTGTGGATCCTTTGTATGAATAGAGATCTATGCAA
The DNA here is from genome assembly GCA_026770625.1 of Nicotiana glauca. Taxonomy (NCBI): domain Eukaryota; kingdom Viridiplantae; phylum Streptophyta; class Magnoliopsida; order Solanales; family Solanaceae; genus Nicotiana; species Nicotiana glauca. The sequence goes on from MU705042.1 coordinate 8,688, forward strand.
GTTTTGTTCCTATCTAGTAGTAATTGTTTTAATATTTGTACCCTTATCATGAATCATGAATGTTTATCGTGAAAATGGTAATAAAAATTAAATTTGACTATAGGATTCTAAAAATACATGAGATGCTATGTAAAAGACTTAGAAGCGAGATATGAGCTCTAAAACGAGATATTAACCAAACCGAGTCACTGCCGGTCCGGATCTCGAGATTACTTATTCGAGGCTTCGAGGTCGAGTCTGAGGCTCGGCTGGGAGCTATCGGGGGTAGTCGATGGGTGACTAACGGTTAGAATGAAATCAACGACGGCTCTTTATGGCCAATAATAAGCAATAAATGATGAACCATGAATAAAACACAATGAATGCAAGTAGTAAATGAAGTAATGAACTCAAGAGAATGTGTTGGAAAGAGAAAGTGTTCTTGTATATTTTAGCATGGAGCAACATGTCTCTACAAAATGACAAGGATCCCCTTTATATATATGAGGGGGGATCCCAATATAGTACAAAAGCATTAATTACAAAGATATTGGCTGACATAGCCATTTAATGCCTTGGTTCGCCTTTTTACTGGCCCACTAGACTTGACAGGCTATATGTGCGCGCCTTGGGAAATTCACCTTGGTCCGCCGAGACCACTAATTTACGTTGCCACAGGGCCGGTCAGTACTTATACTATCTCGAAGTCAACCATCAAGAATTCTCGGAGTCGATCACAGGAAGCCCCGTAGATGCCTTAATGCTCGTGAAATCGAACCGTCGCAAACGAATTTGAACTCCTACTCCGTAAGTATCATCTTCATGATGTCAGCTCATCGGAGCATTAAATGCCATACTCAAAAAATCGCAAACGGGTCGCCGTCAAACACGACTATCGAGAAGCCCACGAATTACTATTGGTTCGTCCTTTACGCTGCCCACATGGCTCCTATAAATGTATCAATCGTTTGATAATTCACACTTTCATAATACCTTCAAATTTTCAAGGTTAAATTCATCTCTTTTCATGTTCTTTCCTCTTTCGTTCCCTATCCTTTGCCTACTTTCACAAAAAACCATTAGCACCATTATGGCTAGAACTTCCAAGACGGTTCCCAGGAAGGACGAGGCTGCCTTTTCATCCCGGGCATCCAAAGGAAAACCCAAAGTGATACCCACCATCGAATAGTGTACTCCCGTCAAGTTCGACATGACGAAGGATTTTTCCATCGATAGAACTTCATCTGTACCGGGCCGATGCAAGCACGTGTCCCGGTATATTAGCATTGTGACCGATATAGGGAAAGTGAAGGGAGACTACCGATGGGGGGAGGATAGTTGAGATACCCCGTTATAGTGAAAGCATAACGGATCACAAAGCGGGTTTCCTTTATGTATATACTTACCCGTTCACTTTGGGTCCGGTCGATTCTTCTAACCCTTCTTCCCCAGCGATATATCCGGTTATTCTCGATTTCTTCGATAAGTACCAAGTGACGCTTGGTCAAATCTATCCATCTTTCTGGAGGATAGTCTACATGCTCTGCCACTTTTCCAATGAGGTCGAGGGCGCGGACTTTACCCTCGATCATTTGATAAGATTGTATAGTCCTTAATTTTATCGAGGTTTGATTAGGCTTCACCCTTGGTCCAAGAAGTCATTTTTCTCGAGTATTGATGAGGATAAATATCGAGGGTGGATAAGCAGGTTCGTCTGAGTGAGGACCTCAGACATTATCCCGAATGAGAAGATGCCATTCCCGGAGAAGTGGAATATTCAGCGTAAGTATTTTTCCTGCGGATCATGCTTTGTGGCCTTCTTACCTTTCTTCCGAAAAATGATCTCCCCTTAGTTTTTGCAGCTATCGCTTGGTATCCCGAAGCGGTCCAGGATCTGTCGGGATGGATCAAGCAATTGGATGCTTCGTTCCCATATCTTGGGCGGTCTTGGCCTGATCTGGCCAAAATGCAGTGGGTGGCCAATAATCATGGTAAAATCCTTCTTGCCGCTCTCACTATGTTTTTGCATCTCTTCCCCATATTCTATGTGTTGATAAATTTCGACCACTATTCTTGCACAGGCCTTGGCAAAGGAATGTAGATGAGACCGCCTCCAAATGGTGTGGAGGAAGCTCCAGAGCCTGACAAAGGCATGAAGAGGAAGAAAGGTTCGGACGCTGCATCTCCTATGGCGAGGAAAACCAGGTCCTGCAGATCTCGGGCCGAAGCCGAGGTCTCGTCTTTAGCTTCTGGAGTGGGCTCCAATGACGAGGGCAATGATGGAGATGAAGCTCCTTTGGCACGAAGGGGAAAGTCGGGCATAGAAGCCCCCCAAGTGTTTGCACCGAAGTGCGTCGAGTCGGGGACAACTGAATCAGCTCGAGCCCACTCCTCGGAGGGCCTAGAAGAGGGCAAAGGTGCAACCCCTAAGCCCCCATTTTGTCGTAGCACAGCCCCCGCAGAGGAGACTGTTGCTCGTAGTTTCAAAGGGTCTGGGCCCAAAGCTTTTCGGGGACACAATTTGCCCCTTGGTGACATCGATGCCCTGGGTTGCCTTAATTTGGGCCCTCATGTCTCATCGGGGGAGTTAAGGGATTGCCAAGATCCGAATGCCACCAACGCGAGGGGTCCTCTCAAGGGGGAGGTACGTTTGGTGCCTTCCTTGATGATATTGACGATGTCAGTGAGGATACTGATCTCGACGCTCCCCGCACCGTCAAGGCAGCGGAGAGCTTCCAGAGGCAGGTGATAGCTGTTCATGTATACCCTTTTATTCTCATGTATTTTTTTCTTATTTTTCTAACTCTTCTATTCCGTCGTAGTCTAAGGAGATGTATGATTACGCCCTCTCCAGACTCCGAGAGGAGCTTTCATGCCGTGAAAAGGAACTCGAGAAGCTCACCTTAGTACTGCAGGAATCGGAGGCCTCCTCTGCCCGAAAGGAGAAGGAATTAGGCGAGCTTCGGGCGACTTTGGAGGGAGTGCTCTGAGAAAAGGCTGATCTTGCTGAGCAGGTTTTTTGTCATTCGTAACTCCGTTCATCGTTCTTATAACTCAGTATTCGTTGACTTATTTTTTCCTTCGCAGGTCGGGTAGAAGAATGTGGAAGTCCTCGAGATGAGGAAGCAAAATGAGATAGTGACGTCGGAATTGGAATCGACCCAGGGTCTCCTCCAAGATGCTTGAAAAGAGATCGCTGCATAATATGCGGCCAAGTTCGTGGTCGAAGAGAAAGTCACTACCTATATGAAGGATACTGCTACTGCGAATCAAATAGCCCAAAATATATCGGTGGAGGCTGAGCAAAAATTGGTTCGGGCTGTTGCTCATGCTAGTGCAAAGGCGAGGAGGAAAGCCTTAGAGGAAGCCAGTGCAAAAAAGGTGCCGATCTCTCAACTGAGATCGAGGAAGCCCGAGAGTTGGAGGAAGAAAAGGAGTTCTTAGTTGCTTTGGATGAAGGTCCCAGAGATGGTTCGGAGGATAGCGGAGATGAAGAGCAGATTTGCGCCGCCTTTGCTTCTATTTTTTCTTTTTGTGTACGTATCCCCGGGGATACAAGTCTTGTAAAGACGTGCCTTTGTGAATATATTTTTTGGCAATGGAAAAGAAATTTTTCTGCTTCAAGTCTTGCCATTCTTTATATTCCAGCATTCATGTGGAGTTAATCTTCGAATTTTGATGTTGGCTCTTTAAACCCCATACTTGGAGTAATCGCGGTCCTCGAGATCGGGCACCAACTCGCAATTAGGTCGAAAGCTTTTTTGAGGCCGATGCTTGTGGTAGCAGGGACCCTCGGGGTCCAAATTCCTCTCGGACTTTGGGTGATATCAGTATTCATGCGACCTGATAGTGGGACCCCCAGGATGGTGCCAATACATTTCCCGAAAAGGTTAATGCTGTCATGTCCAGGATTAATTTGCCCTCTAGGTAGGTGAGCAGTCACCGCTTACCACTATATATTCACTTTTTTACTTCTCAAATGGAGATTCTGCTACTCTGGGTAATTATGTCTTTTATAAAACTTTGCTCTTTATGCTAGTTCTCCCGTCGTTTCAACTCAAAACCTTCGCCCAGGTCTTCATCTTCTTCTGCCAACATATTGTAGCCATGGCTGTTATGTCGACATCCGCCCATCAAGGAGAGAGGAGCTCTGCCTCTGTTCTGTGTCCGATCGGTGGTACACCGCCGGCACCCGGCAAGCGGGTCTCGAGGTACTTTGTCTCGAGGAGAGATTTTACATTTTCCAAGGGCATTGAGAGCATGCATCGAGGTTCATCTCTTCAATAAGGGAGGAACACCTCGATATGATTAGTAAAGACTATGGATGAGGAAGAGTGCTACTGCAGGTACCTTCCCTAAAGGAGAGCATCATGACCCATGTTGAGGGGTTCTTGAGCGTGTACATGTATCATTTTATGTTGGGTCCCCCGGACAGGATCGTGCTTGAATTCTATAAGAGATATCAGGTTACCCTGGTGCAGGCTCATCCATCCCTTTGGAAGATAGTGCTGACGATAAGGTACTTCACGGATAAGGCCGGGCTTGAATTCACCCTCAGCCATCTCATTAGGTTATATCGGCCCCTGCATTACCGGGGCTTGATTACTCTGCGGCGTCGATCCACTCGGTCCCCTGCCATTAATAATGAAGAGGACGAGGACGAAGGTGGATGAGCCAGTTCGTTCCAGCACGGACAATCGACATTATTCCTGGAGAGTTTTTTTCATTTGCTGAGAAATGGAATTTCACACGTAAGTGGCATACCTGCATTTTTATCACTTTGTCCGTAGTGGAGGCGGGTTCCATAAAGGCATCTTTCCATTTCTTTCTTTGTAGCGATTCCTTAGTTGCCGAACGAGATCTCTGATATGGCTGAATGGTCCTGTAAGTTAGCAGCTTGTTCGACCTATGACAAACGCAAGTGGCGAGACCTGTCCAAGGGGAGATGGGATGCAAAACATCACGGTAGGTGTTTTAGTGGCTCATTTCCTCGAAAAGTTACTTTCTTTTTAGCGCACTAACTCTGCCGCCGCAGGTACCGGAGGTTATCACGAGATGAGGTAGTGCCTCATAGGTGATGAGGAGATATTATCGACCTCGGGGTCGAGAGTTGATAAAAAATGAAAAGAATCTATGACGTGTGAGAATGCTCGCAGCGGGGCGCCTCTTTCTCTGAGGTTCAAAAGAGGCGAGTCGGCTGATCTTCCAGTTTCGGGGGTCCTTGTTTTTGAAAGAACACTTCCTGCACTCGTCGAAGGTACTCCGAGGGACAATGGTCATGCGACACCTTCCTCTTTTCCTACCAAAGAAACTTCGGGGAATGCTAGGGCATCAGAAATTGGCTCTGCATTTGGTAAGGCTCAGCGGCTAGTCTTTATGGTAAGCTTTGGTAGCCGGTATGGGCTTATCTGGGTTTCGCGCCCTCCCTTTCTTATTAAGTTTTCCTTTGTAGGCTCTTGACAAGCTTAAGTTCGAGTTGCTTCGCTATGAGGCCAAGCTGCGGAAAGCTTTGGATAGGGAGAAATCCCTTAGGATCCTCTGTACGAGAAAGGATGGTGAGCTGGTGTATCTGCTGTGTGAGGCGGATCAAAGTCAAAACCGCGAGAGCCGCCTCGAAAGACAGGTAACCTGCCCTTCTTGTTGTTGTATGGTCCCCCTTTCATTTTCGGAGATTAATGTTTTGATATTTCAGCTGGAGAGTAGAACGGAGGAGCTAGAATGACTTTGGGGAGAAGTTGGCTGGACAATCGTGATTTCAATGAGTTAAAGGCTCAGGTGGATGCCCAAGTTGCGGCCAAGGAGGATGCCTTGGCTATGGCTTCTGCCCTCGAGGTGCAAATTTAGAATGCTCGTGCGAACGATTCTGTCCGAGCGAATATGATCATGAGGCTCGAGTCTGAGCTTTTGATGGCAAAGGCCGAGGTTGTGAATGCCCGGGCTGAGGCTGTAATGAGCCGCACTAAGGTTGACCAGAAAGTGGCGGCCTATTTGAAGGGTGCTGCTTGCGCTAGAGCTTAGATGAGGGAGGCCCTTGATCGTGGGAGAAATATTAAAGAGTACATAAGGTTTAATTCCCGGAGGGAAACCCTCGAGGAAGTTCATGCCAAAGGCTTCGACCTCTCGGAAGAGATCGAGCAAGCGAAGGCGGAAGAACACGATGCTAAATTCCTTCTGTCTGATGCCGAGGATGGCGAGGACGGGGTCGTCGGGCCGTAGTCCCCTAGGGGGACGTATATTTCCCTTTCTATTTCTGTTTATAGTATTTTCAAGGTATGCTGTAAATGGAGCTTGTGTTTTTTCGCATGTGTATATAAAGAGGAAGCCTCGCGGTTTTATTTCTCCTGCATTTCTTTTTGCCTTGAATATGGATGGGAGAACTGGTCTTTGAGTTGAGAGGAGCCCTTAGATTCGTGGTATGGCCCTGAGGCTCATTGGGCTGGCCCATAGGCTTTTATGCACTTGGTTGATGCGACCTTTTAGTGTAAGCTGGCGACAATGGCTCTTACGCTTTTGCTCTTAGGCAGATTTAGCTAACTGTTTTGGGTTTAGTCTCCGAATCGGGTTTTGACTCGAGCTCATTCGACCCTCAAGTTTTTGAATTTAAAGTTGGCGATAGTGGCTCTTATGCTTTTGGTCGATGCGACCTTTTATGTGAGTTGGCAATAATGGCTTTTATGTCTTGGGTCGATGAGACCTTTTATGTGGACCGGAGGCAATGGCTATTACACATTGGGTTGATGAGACCTTTTATGTAGGCTATATTTTTCCCTCGATAAGGATTTTTTAAAAGTGTTTTCCTGACTCTTCGACGGCTTAATAAAAAACCTCGATTGCGAGTCGTTTTATGGAAATGATCGAGCACCTCCAGAGGTTTAGCTCGGAGGCTGAGTATCTCAAAGTCGGTGTTTGGGAGCTAACGTGGTTGAAGCACTTTTTCCTATGTCGAGGGTATCATGTTTAACCGTTTCTCTTGAAAGTTGATTCGAAGTATTTGAAGGCCTGTGATTTTGTAGCGACGGTCAGGCATCCCCAAGTCGCGTTAGTTTGGCTAGTACAGCCTTGCGACCATAGTCGTTTGTATTCGGCCGGAGCCTTTAAGTCCCGAGTAAAGTAGTTTCAGCGTCAATATCGAGGGTATGCCTTTTAGAGGTCTTACAAGTTTGATATATAGCCTTAAGTTTGAGATCGGGTTTATGCCTTTAGTGAGGTCTTACAAGTTTTACATGCCTTTGAGGTCTTACAGTTTGGATACTTGGTACAAGTATGGTTCATGCCTTGTTTGAGGTTTTATAGTTATTGTTATTGCCTTATTTAGGTCTTATGAAACCTAGTCTGCCCGCTCGGGGTCTTATGGCCTCGGGTTTTTGATAGGTGGCGATTAGCGACAGTCCCCAAGTTGTCGAGGATTTTTCAGCTCGAGAGCCATTGTGATGCAGATGGCGATTGAAGACAGACCCCGAGTTATCGAGGATTTCTCATCTCGAGAGCCATTATTTGTAAACTTGATATTGCCTCATTTGAGGGCTTACGATTTCGGAGTCTCCGACCCGGAGGTCGTGCGATATTTGCAATTTTGATGCTAGTACTCGAGTGCTCGGGGCACTTTTGGCTTTGGATCCATTTCATGATTTTGATGTTGCCTCGTTGAGGGCTTACGAGTTTGGAGTTTTGACCCGGAGGTTATTCAGGCAGTCCCCGAAGGTTCGGGATATTTTTGACAAAGGAGCCATTTTTGCAAAAGTACCGAGCTTCTTTGAAAAGCAAAATGCTTCTTGAAATTATTCTTCAATTGCTTGAGCATACATGTCTTTGCTGTTGAGGGCTCGATTATTCTGTGGGGGCATTGTTCATTCGACCATTTGGCCTGATACATTGTATTTCCTATCGAGACCTTGTTCAGCATATCTTAGCTTCTCCGGGAAGGTAATCTTCCGAGGGGATGCACCCCAGTATTTGAGGTTGATTGCGAAAGAAGCCTTGAATACTCATTGATTTTTCCTTAGGTAGCATATATGTGTTTCCTCATTAAAAACCTTGCCGATAAAACCCTTGTATGGATAAAGACCAGGGCGAAGGAAAAGAATACAATGCATGCTTTCGAAATCTAAGGCCTTCGAGAAGTGCTTCGACCGTTTTGATTGGTTACCTGCACTCAGGTTAGCGTAGAGTAAAATGGAAAGAATCAGGATGCGGTCATACCTTAGTGTAGATTGTGCCGGTGATATTTCGAGCCATGATATGCTTCAATCAGTTGTGATGAGGATGCAATATGGTCTTCTGCTTTGTTTAGTGGGGCATAACCGAAGATGTAGTTTGCTATTATTATTTCATTATTTGTTTATCCTTCAGCCCTCTTGATGGTGGAGATACTAGTGTTTCGGGCCGTACCGACCATATTGACCGGTATGGCAGTTTCCACTTTCATTATTTTGTTCGCCCAGTTAGGTCCGTTCCGGACATAGAAAGGCGGGCATAATTTGGATAGGCAGTCTGAGCTGCTCTGTCACATTCGACTTGATAATATTGGTCGAGCTACCTGGATTCACAAGCATATGTCTGATTCGAAATGTGTTGACAAGAAAAAGAAGTTACCAGTGCACTGTAGCGGAGCTGATATGGGGCCTCGAGTTGGCTTTTCCCTATTGAGGAATATTTTTGCTTTCCTGGCTGGAGGTTCCTGCAGGCGCCAATACCTCAAAAGATCGTATGGATGACATGTTACGGCTCATCTGCTTTGTTCTTTTTGGTCGCCTCTCTTTCCCGGAACTGATTTTTGGCTCGGTCGCTGAGGAATTCCCGGAGGTGACCTTTGCTGAGTAATTGGGCCACTTCTTCCCAGAGTTGTCGGCAATCTTCGATCTTGTACCCGTGCGCATTGTGAAATTCACACACTAAGTTATGGTTCCTTTGTGAGGGGTCTGATTGTACGGGCCTGGGCCACCTGGCGTCTCTGATTTTACTGATGCGAACATGATGTCTGATACGTCGACGTTGAAGTTGTATTCTAACAAGCGAGTTGCCTCTGTTGGCCCTATGTGCCTATCAAACCCCACTCTGTTGACGAGTCCCCGAGGATTCTGTCCTCGGTCCTTCCTTCGATCACTGCGGGGTATGTTGCGCCTCGGAACGTTTCTCCTGTCTTCGATATATGGCCGGTACCTTTCTTTGTTTGGTTTTGGCTCCTTTGCCAGAAGCCTGCTTGGGTATACCGAGCCCGAAGAGGCCCCTAGCTTGTCATCCTCGACCTAGATTTTCGACTGGTATCGGTTATGAACATCCGACCAAGTCACGGCCGGGTACTCGACTAGGTTCTGTTTCTGCTGTTTCGAAGCCACCGAGCTTCGTTCATTCAGACCTTGAGTGAAGGCCTGTACCGCCTAGTCGTCGGAGACTGGTGGTAGTTCCATTCCTTCTATTTGAAAGGGAGATACGAACTTTCACAATATCTCATTATCCCTTTGCTTAATCTTGAAGAAGTCATATTTCCTTGTTGCTACTTTGATGGCACCAGCATGTGCCTTGATGAAAGAATCTGCCAGCATGGCAAATGAGTTTATTGAGTTCAGGGCCCGGTTGTGATACCTCATCATTGCCCCTTTAGAAAGTGTTTCCCCGAACTTCTTCAATAGGACAGACTCGATCTCATCGTCCCTCGGGTCGTTGCCTTTTACTGCACAAGTGTAGCAAGTGACGTGCTCGTTGGGATCCGACGTTCCATTACACTTTGGAAGGTCGAGCATTCTGAACTTCTTGGAAATGGGTTTCGAAGCCACTTCCTATAAGAACAATTTTTGCACGAACTTCTTTAAATCCACACCTTTCAGGATCGGGGGTGCTCCCGATTTCTAGTCGACCCTAGAATAGTAGGTCTCGACCTTTTTGTCATTGGCCTCTATCTTCTTCTCACCCGATGCAATCCTCCTTGTGAGGTCCTCAAGCATCTTTACGATGGCGGGGTCAGCTGCCGACCCATTTTTGCTTGATCTCTCTCGTACCTGCTCGGCCGGGGGAGCCTTCTCCGGTGCTACCGTGGTAGGAGTTTTCTTGTGACTTTGCAGCTAAGCAATAGCCAGCTGTTGTGCCTGCAACATTTCAAAAATAACGTGAAGGCGAACCTCCCGTTATTCCCGAGCTGGGGTTTTCTGGGCTTCTTGTTGGTCGCTTTGGTGTACGCTCCTATCGATGTGGGAGTTTATTTCAACGTGTTGAGCGTCGCGTGAAATTGTGTCCACGGGAATCAGTTCCCGTGCGTTCTCAGGGTTTTGTGGAGGTACACCAACACATGGGACGCCAACACCATTTTCTCCATGGTCTTCAAGGCTGATGTTTTCACGTGCATTTACTGAGTTAGACATTTGACCTAAAATCAAAGATCTTGGACAAGAACAAGTGTGAAAGATAACTTGTGTTACATGGTTAAGCCAGCAAAAAAATAATCACTATTATTTTTAGCCCCACAGTGGGCGCCAAACTGTTTACCGTGAAAATGGTAATAACAATTAAATTTGATTATGAGATTCTAAAAATACGTGATCTTTTTTTATGCCGGTTGTTAAGTAGTTGATGCTATGTGAAAGACTTAGAAGCGAGATACAAGCTCAAAAACGAGATATTAACCAAACCGAGTTACTGCCAATCGGGGTCTCGAGATTACTTATTCGATGCTTCGAGGTCGAGTCTGAGGCTCGGCTGGGAGCTATCGGGGGTAGTCGATGGGCGACTAACAGTTAGAATGAAATCAACGACGGCTCTTTATGGCTAATAATAAGCAATAAATGATGAACAATGAATAAAACACAATGAATGCAAGCAATAAATGAAGTAATGAACTCAAGAGAATGTGTTGGAAAGAGAGAGTGTTCTTATATATTTTAGTATGGAGCAACAGATCTCTATAAAATGACAAGGATCCCCTTTACATATGAGGGGTGAATCCCAATATAGTACAAAAGCACTAATTACAAAAATATGGGCTAACATAGCCATTTAATGCCTTGATTCGCCTTTTTACTAGCCCACTAAACTTGACAGGCTATATGTGCGCGTCTTGGGAACTTCACCTTGGTCCGCCGAAACCACTAATTTACGTTGCCTCGGAGTCGGTCAATACTTATACTATCTCGAAATCAACCATCGGGAATTCTCGGAGTCGTTCACAGGAAGCCCCGGAGACACCTTGATGCTCGTGAAATCGAACCGTCGATTTCTACCGCACACAATGAACAAGTTATTTGGATTCCATGTCTTATATTCATCATTATCATATTTGGCTTTTAGTTAACTTTCGGAAGTAGAATTACCACTAGAATAATGATAAATATAAGGGACGAGATTAGAGAGGATTAAGAAAAGTTTAAAGCCGTCGTTGTTCTGACGGTAATACGGCGTGAATTTGGTGAAAGTTGGACTTTGATTCCTCCACTATGGTTGTTATACGGCTATTGAAAGCCTTTTTCACAATTACAGTTTTGGGTGAATTAAGGTTTTTTCAATATATGGCAACAACGAAAAAAAGGTGGGGGGGCAATTATTATTATTTTTATGTACTTTTCTTAAAGAAAAATATACTGGCAGTATATTTAGCACAAACTTAAGGCCCACAAGTATTTTATTTTGGCTTAGAATTTATGTGTTTCAGTTTAGGAACTTTAGGAACTTAAATTTGAATATTGGTATAGTTGATATATTTTGAGATAAATAAAGTCGAAGCTTGATGTTGCCAAAGTGACTTTTCTTGTAAAGATTTATTTATTTTGGAATATAAAAGGTCGTGTATATGTAAACTATGTGAACATTGCTTGGCCCAAAGTAAGTTCAATATTTAACAAAACTGCATAGGCATTCTTGTGGAAATAAACACGTGATGATTATTTGGTTTTACATGTAAATAATTAATCGGCCTAAAGGAAGATTTATTATTCGACATGTTCTTTTATTATTAGTGTTTGATTACTGCATCAAGATACTACTTACAAGTTAATATTTTATCCAAATATAAAATATTAATGGAGTGATCGGTACCTTCAGATGGGATCTACCTTTGTTCGAATTTTTTTATATTTTGATTTTAAGTATATGAGCTTATTTTGATATTTATTGTTCCTTTATTCAGCTGAAAGTACTCCTGCAAATATTACTGACAACATCAATTCAATTCCTATATTGAATGGCACTAGCTTCAAGTCATGGCAAGAGAATCTCAACACAGTTCTCGGAGTCATGGATCTCGACCTTGCGTTAAGGGTTGATTCTCCACCACTTCTTACAGATAAGAGTACCTCAAATAAAAAGAGGGAGATGGAAATGTAGGAGAGATCAGATCGCATGTGTATGATGATCATGAAGAAAGTCATTCCATAAACATTCAGGGACACTATGTCCGATAAGGTTAAGACGGCTGAAGAATTTATGATTGAAATTGAAAAGGTATTTGTCAAGAGTGAAAAGGCTGAGATTGATACACTCTTGACAAGTCTGACTTCATTGAGGTATCAAGGCAAAGGTAGCATCAGGGAGTACATTATGCAAATGTCTCATCTTGCTTCTAAGTTGAAAGCACTTAAGTTGGACCTCTCTGAGGACTTGCTAGTGCATTTGATTCCATCACAGTTTATCCAGTGGGTGAGCTATAATTGTCAGAAAGGGACTTGGTCTCTAAATGATATCATCTCACACTGTGTTCAGGAAGAGGATAGACTGAAGTAGGAAAAGATAGAAAGTGCTCACTTAGCCGCTGTGCCTAAGGACAAAAGGAAGGACAAGAAGAGAAAGAATAAGAAAGTTGTAGATACAGTAACACAAAAGGAACAACATCAGGAACCAACTACAGATGGTTATTTTATATGTAAAGCTAAAGGTCATAAGAAGAAGGATTGTACCAACTATCACACATGGCGTGCAAACAAATGTACACCTCTTAATTTTTTTTGTTCTAAGTTAATTTGACTTAGGTACCAAGGCACAAATGGTGGATAGATTCCGGTACAATAATTCACATCACTGTGTCTATGCAGGGTTGCCTAAACTATCGAAAGCCTGATGATGGTGAAAGATACATCTACGATGGTGACGACAAGGATTCGAAGCAATTGGAACTTTTAAATTATTGTTAAGAACTAGTTTTATTTGAATTTGAACGAGACTTATGTTGCACCATTTATTTGATGGGATTTGATTTTTGTTTCTGTATAAAAACAAGTTTAGTTATTTTTATTTATTTGACGCAAAAAAAACTAGTCTCTTTCATAATTCAAAATTGGTTAGTCCCGGTTCTTTATCAGGTTACAATAATTTATACTTACTTGATATGATTGATTCGTTAAGTGAGCCTTGCATGTTAACATAACTGGTAATAAGGATAAATTAATCGTCCAGTAGACAGCTTCTGTATGGTACAAGAGATTAGGTCATATCTCTAAAGGAGAATTAAGATACTTCTGTCCAATAATATTTTTTGCCCCTCAATTTTTTAGAATTTTTATCCCACAACTAAGGCTACTTTTTCCAACAATATTAGATTCTTTGAGGATGTTGAGTTTGTGTGGGGAGAGAGAGAGAGAGTTAAGGACTTTGTCTTTGAAGAGGAACATATTGATATTCCTCTAATTGTTATTGTGAGTGCTCAGGAGCAACTTTCTATACCTGATATAATTCAAGAAGCATATTCGGATAAAAAAACAATATCATTCAATACGTCCTTCAAGAAGTAGTTCCCAAAGAACAAACTCTATAACCTCAAGAATAGATTTGAATAAAAAAATCATCTACGGATTTAAGAAAGTGTCTCATTTGATTTCGATATAAATCTTGTTCATTTTTTTGTATACCACAAGTTTAGTGGGAGTAAGTATATTTTTTATTATCTGATGTATGATCAACTTTGTATGCGTCTGCATATCTTATTTAATTTAGGGATGTCGGGCTAATGTTTAAATAATTTATAAACTTATCTTTTGAAAGTAGTTTAAAGGTTCAAATGGTAACTATAGAGAATAAATATTTTATGCTCACATAAAGAAAGTCAAAAAAGTTAAAGATAATAAGGTATTCGGATATCGACTTCACTAGATGCTAATATAATATGACACACTTGGTTGATGAACTATATAAGAAAGAGTGTTAAATGAACACTCATAGCTCTTTTCACCATGATAGTTAATTTATAACATATTATGTAGCATTTGATTATAATATATGACTGCAGAATTTTGCCACTGGATAAAGTTGAAAGTATACTTGAGTTATTTTGTGACAATAAGTTAGCAGTCTTGTGTTCCAATAACAACAGGAGTTCAATAAAAATCAAAGCAAATTTATGTAAAGTTTCTGGTTGTTAAAGAAAGAGTTTAGAGTGGCTAGGTATCTATAGATCATATTGGTACAAACTCCATGATTGTGGATCCACTTACTAAGGGACTACCACTCAAGGTTTTGCATGAGCATATTGCTCATTGGGTGTCATGTCATTTAAGGAAATCCAGTTTCAGTGAGAGTTTGTAGCCTCTTAAATGTTCTTTATGGACACAATTTGGTTTCAGTTTAAGGTTTCAGGTAATGATTTCAGTTTAAGGATATTTGAGGATGTTTCTGCAGGAATACAGTATTCAGGTTATTTTTTACTCTGACTTGTTTTATCAGTTGGACCAGTTGAAAATAGGCATGCTTGGATCACATTGCATATAATTTTCATGCTACACATCCATATACTTGATCTATGTCATTTGATTATGTTAGTATTCGTGATCAAGGAAGATTTAGTTACATAAATGTAACGAAAGCCGCCTTGGTTCAATATTGGCATAATTGATGGACGAGATTGTTCCGAGGTACTTTGATTTATGATAGCAAATATTTTGAGCTCATAATGTGACATACAATTATAGAGTTATATGTCCAAGTAGGAGATTGTTAGAACCTTTTATGGACATGCATATATATGGTATTAAGAATAATTGTATGTTAGTTGTTATTATTAAAAAGTTAACCCAAATTAAAAGTGATATATTACGATTTAAGGTTAAGTGGGTCTATAAGCCACCTCCTAATGCATGAGGGTCTAAGATCGATAGTTTTCATCTTTAAAGTATTTTTTTTTCCAACATGCCCCTGCAAGTTTACCAATTCATTCATGTATTAATGAGGACAAGTTTTGTTCAGGACATGTATCAATCATATCATGATTTATCACAGCTTACAAAAAATCATTATTAGCACTACATGATGATTGCCTATGCATGTCTGTGTGATGCATGTTCAAATTTCTATATACATTCATTTTGTTGAAACATACAATATAACCCTGATGTTTACTACCATGCATCAACAATGATGGCTGTGTTAATTAAATTTTCCCATTAATTAGACGAGGTTTATCTGCTAAAGTTAAAGCAAATTTACAAATTTCGTATCAAATTTTAATTTGAGTACTAAAAAATTCTGACCTGCTGTACTTCAGAAACATTTTTTTTTAAACCCCACCCAAATTAGGAAGATCTATAATGTTTCCATACTTTCCCTCCACGGTTACTCGAACCTAGGACCTAATGGTTAAAGGTGGATGTGCTTACCAATTGAGCAAGCCTCACTTGTCTTCAGAAACATCGTTACTAATAATAAGCAGCTTCTAGCTCTTCGTAACATAACCATTATATTCCCAGTTCTCCCCTTTGGGGTCCAAAACAATATAAACAATGTCAACTTACCAATAAGTTGGTCTCTTGTCTGTTTTTTTTAAAAAAATTTATTTATTTATTTATTTTTATATAGTGGTCTGGACTATGGAGGAAAGAGGGAATTGAAGGACTGATGGCCTTGAAATTTTAAAGCTAATAAGAGGAGCAAGTTTTTTCTCTTTAGAGAAGTTATTCAACAGGTGGTGTTTGCTTCATAATACTTGTTTTGCTTTTATTTTTTTCGCAAAAATTGTTTTTTTAACCAAACATCAAGAAAGTAAAACAATTTTCAGTACTTTGGTGTCTGGTCCAAAAATAATTGTTGAAAATATTTTGGTTGAAATTCTTCAATTTATTTTTGAAACAAAGGCCACCTGGTCTCTAATTTCTTCCATCTCCCCAACCCACAACCAAATTTAATTTATTCCATCTGGCTGAGTAGGGAGCAGATGAGACTAATTAAGGAAGACAGATTACAATAGATCCAGCTAGCTAGTCAATGATTCAACTCTTCTATTAAATTAAATATTAAATAAAAGATCCACATGGTTGTAGTTATTTTTCAATGGTCGTAGTTCCAATTTCAACATTTTATAGAAAAAACTGCTATGATTTTTGACATTCACGACTCTAACCATATTTTATCTTTTTTTCGAAACAATGAAATATTTATTACTTATAAGATGTCAAGATCATATGAGATTCTTAACTCTCCAAAATTATAGGGGCTTAACTTCTATGTTTGGTAGGTAAATTGCAGATGTATTCATTTGACTTTGTAGGAATCTGCTTGTTATCTTCCCAACAGTGGAAATCTTTAAGTATCTCCTTCCTCTAAAGACGAATAAAAATAAGAAATACTAAGACGGGCAATTTTAAGCATACACTGATCATTCAATTGTTAGGACCAAAAAATCAGTCTAATGCGGAAGCTAGTAAAATAAGCCTTGAGTGACGATAAATTATATAATAAAAGAGAAATATATCAAAAGAGATACAAACATATAACGTGGTTCGGCCAATTGACCTACATCCACAAATGAAGATTAAGCAATCCATTATATAAAAGAGAATGCAAAATATCGAGAGAACAACCTCACGAAGAGGCAAACACTAGTGACACGCTAACACTTGTTCTGTAAAGTTCTCCCCCTAAACACGACTCTCAAACCCCATATTGCTTCATTGTGGATGCTCATCTCCATCTGTGGATGTAGGTCAATTGACCGAATCGCATTATATGTTTGCATTATTTCTCTTCTATTGTATAATTTATCGTCGCTCAAGATTTATTTAACTAGCTTTTGCATGACACCTGATTTTTCAGTCCCAACATCAATCTCAAGCAAATTGAACATATACCCATTTTCAATTGGATAAGTGATCCTCAACACCTTAAATTAGAATAAGATAGAATTTCAATTTGATAGAGCGGCGCACACAAATCAGTTTACCATTTGGAGTCTGAAAAAGAAAGGATCTAAATTACGTAAACAAGGTAGATAACAATAAAACCACGACAATAAGCCTTCAAAACGCTTCTCTCTAGAATGAGAGCTTCTCTCAGTTCTGTTGATGACGAGAAAATCTAAATTTAAAGGTAGAGGAAACCAGAGCAAGCAACCGCTAACAATGGCGAAATTAGGAGTTCCGGCCTCAGCAAATGCAAGGAAACAATGAAGCATAAAGGCAATTGAAGGCATCACACTACTGGATCTAACAAAAGCAACATCGAAGAGAACACCATAAAGGAACAGTACCATGCATGCAGAGAAGAAAAATGAATCTACAAGCTCGGGGAGGAAATCCTGGGCAGATTGTGAAGAAGAGGTAGTCATAGAAAAGGAAAATGCAGGTACGCAACTGAATTCAGCTACAAAATCATAGAGTTGAGTAGTTGGGGTAGTTCCGAATACTGAGGGACTAGACCTAAGTAATGGAGTAGAAATTCATGAGAATGTGAAAATAACATTGGAAAATATTAAAGAGGAGATAAACTACTGGACATCTGCGGTGGTTTGTTACATTCTAGGGTCCAATTCTCCACAATCAGTAATGGATGGCTATTTTTGGAGAATTTGGGGAAGTTAGGAGTAGATAAAGTTGCACAGACTAGTAAAGGGGTATTCATTGTGTGATTCTATAATATGGAGGACAGGAACAAGGTGATTGAGGATGGAGTCCAAATGTTCGACAGAAAGCAAGTTATAGTCAGAGCATGGAGACCGGATATAGAGTTCACAAAACACAAATGGAGAAGATACCAATGTGGGTGAGACTGGCGGGGCTGGAAATGAAGTACTGGGAAAAAATGCTTCAACAAAGATAGCAGGGATGGTTGGCAAACCTCTCAAAGCAGATAATGCAACTTCACAAAGGGAAAGGTTGACATATGCTAGGGTGTTGGTTGAGGTAGAACTGAATAAACAATATCCTAATTCAGTAATGTTTGAGAATAAGCATGGGAAAATAATGGAGCAAGAGGTTGTGTATGAATGGAAACATGTATTATGTGGGAAATGTGACAATTATGGACATGAAATGAAGGAATGCAGGAAGTGGCTTAAAGAACAAAAGGAGAAGCAGAAAGCACCTGAAGTAAACAATAATGAACAGGGGATGGGGAATATGCAAGGCAAGGTGATTGATACTGGAAAATAAAAAGAAGCATAATCAATATCAATAAGGAGTGGAAATAAAAAGAACAAGCTGATAGATCAACAAAGATACAGGACTAGGAAATACATAGCAAATGGAGTAACAATGCAGGCCACAACCCTTAAACTAGGGAATACCTTCTCTAGCTTAATGAATAGCAGACAGCAGGAACAAACTCTAGAGAATCTAGTTCTTCTATCCCATAGGAGTACAAGGAGCAAGGGAGCCAGGACTTGGTGGAGGTGGGGGAAACCCCATCCTAATGGATAATATAGGATTCCGAAATACCAGAGGACTAAATAACCCAGCCAAGCAAAAGGAGATGCAGATTTTCATGCACAAAGGGTGGGGTTTTTTTTATCTTCTGGAAACAAAGGTGAAGAGGGCAAAGCACAACAAGTCTCTCTTCACCTATGTCAAGCTGGTCATTCAGCACAAACTTGTCATAGCATCCAAAGGGGAAGATATGGCTACTATGGAATTCAATGATCTATGGAGTCAACATCATAAGAGCAACAACCCAACTTATACACTGTGAAATACAACATAGAGGGACTGAACACACAAATCATGCGTCTATGATATATGCTTTCAATGATGCAGCATTGAGAAGAGAGTTATGGCAAACACTTAAGGAGATAAAGGGACAGATCAAACACCCCTGGGCAATAATGGGAGACTATAACTCTATGCTACAGAAAGAGGAAAGAATAGGCAGCCTAGTATCTATGGCAGAAATACGAGACTTCAAGAGATGTATTGAGGAATGTGAACTACAGGATCTTATGCCTACTGGAGCACTTTTCACATGGACAAACTAACAAAGTGGAGGGGACAGGGTCCTCAGTTGAATAGATAAAGTAATGATGAATGATGAATGGAACATGCAACTTCCTACATCAAGTGTGCACTACAGAAATAAAGGGTTGTTTGATCATTGCCCAGCTATCATAAGCTGGGAACAAGGGAACAAAGTGCAAAAACATGTGGAGTATCGCTATAGATTTGAAGGAGAAAATTAGAGCTGGATGGAAGATAGAAAAGAAAGGTACAAAAATGTATGAACTAGTAGGGAAGATGCATAGAATTAAAAACACATTGCAGCAACTAAACAAAGACAAGTTCAATAAAGTAGAGAGGGAAACAAATGAAGCTATGATGCGATTGCAAAAGTTCAAGAAAATATTCAAAAAGACCCTTATAACACAGTGATGATAGAAGAGGAAAAGGAGCTATCTCAGGAGTGCAGATCATGGTGCAAGGCTAGAGAGCAATACCTGATACAAAAGTCCAAAATACAGTGGCTAAAACAAGGAGATATGAATACAAAATTTTTATACATCATGATGAAGGAAAGGAGGAATTCCAATAGAATCCTAGCTATTGATAACACAGAAGGATAACATGTTACAGACCTTGAAGAGATAGCCCAAACATTTATAGCATTTTATGAGGGCTTGTTGGGAACTAAACAACATGAGAGAGATCAAGTTTGCAGTCAGTTGGTAAGACAAGGGTCAACAGTCTCAGAAAGCCATAACACAATGTTAATAGAAGACTTTTCAGAGAAGGAAGTGAAGCAGCATTATAGGCCATTAATGGGGATAAGGCTCCAGGACCAAATAGTTTTGGAAGTAAATTCTTCAAGTATAGATGGGAAATAGTAGGCAAGGATGTGGTGGATGTTGTGATAGAGTTTTTCAAAAATGGGAAAATGCTCAAAATATGGAACAACAGAGTAATTACTGTGAGCACGTAAGTTTTGCTTCACGAAAACTACTCCAAAAGAAATCAAAAAATAAAACAAATTGCCGAGTGTATAATTTTGATAATTTTTTGCATGGCATTTTTTCGGATAATTATCTGTATTTTGTCCGTAAATGTTTATCTAGTTATAATTAATTAAAAAATATAAAAATATATATTGCATGCACACTTAGGATCTAATTGTGCACTTAGGAATTATTTAAACCATGATTTGGTTTTAAAAGGAAGAAAATCACAAAAAGGTGTATTTGTTGTATTTTTGTCATTTATTATCCGAATGTGTGATTTGGTTTGTTAATCTTGTGTGTTAATTATTATTAAGGGTTAATTAATATTTTGTAGTTTAATTTTGATGTTACAATTTAATGTAGAATTTTTGTTAATTAGAAAATGAAAGAAAAAAGAAGAAGAAATGAAAAATGTAGACAAAATCAGACCTGGGCCATCATTTTTGGACCCCAAAGTCAGGCCCAAACGATCAAATGACCCAACCTAATTGCCTGATCTCTCAGACCAACCAAACGACGCCGTTTCAGCGTCTTAAATCTGGACCGTTGATCAAACAGATCTAACGGTCCAGTTCAGTCCCAGCGTTGGTTGAAACGGCGTCGCTTCAGGTGATCATATCCGCACCGTCAATTCCTATTGATCTAACGGTCCTAAGCTTCCAGTTCAACCCGGTCCATCTCACCCGGGTTGACCCAATCTCTTAATGAGACCAAACGCTGTCATTTCCCTTAAATGAAATGATCCAGGCCATTGATCATGATTGATCCAACGGCCAAGATCAAATGCTCCCCCCTCGTATATAACCTTAATCTTCCTACCCAGCCCCCCAATCCAAACACCCCCCTCACCCCTTCGTCTCTTTCAAGCTCAGAGACCAGATGGACCCTCCTCCTTCCCCCACCATTCTCCTCCCACCGGAAATTGCCTCACGGCGATTCCGGTGGTCCAATGACCCCCAAATCAATACCCCTAAGCCACCTGACCACCCTGGTTACGAATCTGTTAACTGCTGGCCTCGAACCATTTTCCATCGTCTCGAATCTTCGTTTGAAGATTCGAGCAAAACCTTAACTTACTACAACCAAGCCCAAACTCATACCAGACCTCCCCCTGACCTCCCTCACACCCTAAATGCCTTTGGTTCCGTTCGAATCTGGCTAGAAACACTCGAACCCCAAATCGAACCTCAAGAATCCTAAAAGACCCAAACCTGGAATCTGTTCAAATTAATGAGGTTTTGGGTATTCAATGGACCTTAGTCGAAGTGTTCTCGATTGAGAACACTCTATTAAGGCCCATTCGACCTCAAAGCTGTTCGAGTCTGAGTTCAAACCTGGGTCGTCTAGATTTTGAGTTTCGGAGGTAATTTTTCCTCTACTTTTATTCTATTTTTGTTCTTAATATATGTTTGTGTGTTTAGTTTAGTTTTAATTGGTTTTTCAATTTTTGTATCAATTATTCTGTCCATTTCCAGACCTTTTATTTGGTCGACTCTTCTTCTGTCCATTGTTAAATATATGTTATAAACTATATATTCGATTTGAATAATGTCGTCGAATAATTAGTTTCATAAGTCCCCTGCTCCTGTCCAAAGCCACATGAATCACCCTGTTTGTATGTTTGATTCTGTTTGTTTATTACCAATTGTGTATGTGTAATCGATTAAATAAGTGTCGTCAATTAATTTGCTTAAAAAACTAGAAAAGCATGATAGTATTCTATTTCTGTTCATTTCAGTGTGCTTACTATCTTGCCTCTTTTCTGTGCCAATATTGTATTGAAATGAACCTGCTGGTGTGTTCAGTTTTCATCTTTGAAACCAAGCAGCCT
>MU705044.1:5237-37871 GCA_026770625.1 Nicotiana glauca
CTTCTCTTTGTTAGCCGGGAGGGGGGGGGGGAGGAGTTCAGGTGGTTTATTTTATTGTCATTTCTGTTATGCATGTTATTTCAGGGTTGTAATCCGGATATTGTCTTGTGACTTAAACCATTCTATCCTTTTATTTTGCCTAGTTCATTTAGTCGTAGTACTCCTTTTAGTGTTATTTAGGGTTTTCCAGGGTCGTAACCCCAGTGTGTACTGTTTGTTTTATTTTTCAAACCCTTTCACTGTCTGTCGAATGCAATATTCTATTTTCTATTATTTCTAGTCATATTTTTGTTTAGTCCACTTTTCCTTTTATAGTTCTTTTCCTGCTGATTCCAGTGACATGACATGCACGTGTAATTCTCAGCCTGGTTTTAAAAGTTAGTTTAATCATGAATCAATGAAACAATTTTGAAGATTATAGAGGAAAATAAGTATAGATTTGGACATTTGAGATTATTTAAAGCCCGAACTATGTGAAACTGGGGCATATAACTTGGGAAGTTAATAGGATGATAAGAATTTGTCATGAGAGTGTGCCTTAAACAATTTAAAGCGAGCAGTTTTGAGTTCAAATGCACCTCAAGTAACAGGATAAAGCCAAGGGATTTTGCTCTAAACTAACGGAGGGTATCCACTTTGAAGAAGAAATTACATAACGAGAGTTCTATATTTGACATTGCACTAAAAAAAATAAAAAGCATATCAGTGATATCAATACCGAAGCTGTATAAGAAATGTTGTGTGTGCTCTTCCTTTTTCATTTCAAGTTGCATGTTTGTACTTGGAATTTTTAGGGATTGGGAGGCCCTCTTTCAGCAACCCAAACATTTATACCATTCGAATACCCTTTTGAGCCTGTACTGATTTCTTTGACCTCCCTTTTTTTGGAATCAAGTTAGAGTCATACGAAAAGGAAAAAAAAGAGTTCATGTCCCCATAGGTTAATTTTAGAAAGTCCATTCCAAAAGAAAATTTTAAAAAAGGATAAAAAATAGAGATAAAGGAAAAAAAGAAAAAGAAAAAAGGGGAAAAGAAAAAAAGAAGGAAAAAGTAAAAGGAAAATAGTAACAAAAAGTGTTCTTGTGAACTAAGTTTGACCTGATTCTTGTCACCACAAGATACGTAGGCAGCCTTACAGTTCAGTCATACCAAATAAAATATTTCATAATCCCACGAAGTCAAAAGTAGGGCAGCCTTTCTTAGTAACTCCATCAAAATAAAAAGAAAAAAAAGGAATCAAATTCTCTTGTTTTAGAAATTGGGGCAAAGTTTTTAGAATGGATTCTAAAAGTTTTAAGTAAATTAACCCCGTTGTCTTAGTTGCATTGAGCATTTATGATATCCTTTCTTTCTAATCCTATCCAAAAGCCACATTACAGTCCAAAAAAGACCTCTCAGATAATCTTTGAGAGTGTTGAGTTTAGACATGCCAAGAGTATATGATGTTTTTACCATGATTAGTGCCTTCTCATCTGTAGAATCAGGGGAAATAAGAAAAAAGAACAAAATGAGAGAGTTTTTTTGGTGAAAACCTTCATAGGCACCATAACGCGATGGTGAGTTGAGAGAAAGAACAAATGAGAGA
This sequence comes from Nicotiana glauca, assembly GCA_026770625.1. NCBI lineage: Eukaryota > Viridiplantae > Streptophyta > Magnoliopsida > Solanales > Solanaceae > Nicotiana > Nicotiana glauca. The sequence goes on from MU705044.1 coordinate 6,823, forward strand.
GGCTTGATGGTGAAAACCCTTCGGGCACTACAAGTCGAATAAAGACCGTGAATCAGATTGGATAATCGGAGCATTGAAGCCCATTTTCATAGTTTAGGGGTATAACAAGAGTTGAACATCAAACTTGCTTGGCAGATTAGGCCACTTAATCCAAAGGTACATGTCATGACCATTAGAGTTGGTATCCACATCTGATAAGTTTTACTTTGTAGTTTTCTTGTTAGGAATCATCTCTTTCCATTGTCCTTTACTCTGTTACTTTTGTATTGTTTACTTCCTATATATGAGTCTGTTTGGTCAAAACAAGTGAGAAATGATATCAAAATTTGCTACCAGCTTTCCCATTGCACAAAACGGAATCTGGCTATTACATCAAAGTGGATTAAGTTAGGAAAGAGCATGCCTGCACATTAAGTTGGTAACAATCAACGTGCTTTGGGATTCATGTGAAATACAAAGGTTCGGTATATGTCAATTCATGAACAATGCAGCAGATAGAGGGTGTTGGGTTTGAACGGATCAAAGGTATTTTTTGTGATAAGGTTGACAAAGAAAGTGGTTAACCAATAACAAGCAAGGTCTTCCAAGTAGAAATCAAAGTTATCATGGCAAGTGGAGGAGCGATAGACCTCAAGGCCAAGGCTAGTGGCATATGCCAGGAAAGAATAGTACGCACACTGAGTTGGTAACAATCAATGTGCTTTGGGATTCATGTGAAATAAAAATTTCGTTCAATGACAATTCATGAGCAAAATGCAACATATTGAGGATGTTGGGTTTGAATGGATCAGAGGTATTTTCTATGATAAGGGTGGTAGAGAAAGTAGTTAGTCAATAAACAAGCAAGGTCTTTCGAGTTGAAACCAAATTTATCATGGGAAGCGAAGTAGAAATCGCCCTTAAAGTCAAGGCCACAAACCAACCACCATATTTATGAACTCAATAGCTTTCTTTATTTGAAACAAGGATGAAAATTGTGTCCAAATAAAAGCTTGGAAGTTTGAATTTTTTTCAAGTGTCGTGCCCAAATTTTGTCAGCACAAAGGCGGTTTGAGAAGGGGAAAGAAAAATATGTTCGATCTGCAGGAACCCTTCATGAGGAAAGCATGGTTCAGGGGCAAGGAATTTTGTTCGTTCTGCCGAGATCCTCCAGGAAGATAGCATGGTCAGGTTAGTTCATTCTCGGCTTTTCAGGATCGTTCTGGATAATGGGATTTAGTTTTAAGTGTTCAGGACCCTCATGGATAATGAGATCAATTTAAAGTTCTCAGGACCCTCCTGGATAATAGGATCTAGTTTTAAGTTTTTAAGACCTTCATAGATAATAAGATTTAGCGTAAGTTTTACCTTTAGGAAATAGAATTTAGCTTTGAAGTTGTCACTCTTAAGATGAGATTTAATTTTAAATTTTCAGGACCCTCCTGGATAATGGGATTTAGCTTTTAAATTCTTAGAGATTTTGGGTAATATGATTCGATTAACACTCACAGATGTGCCCAGATACCAAACTGGGGCAGAAAAGTTTCTTTTGATTTGTCTATTTTGTTGCAATGTCATGCACCCACCTGGAGAACAAGGGAATACAATTCAAGTTTTTGCAATCATGCGCCCACCTAGAGAACAAGGGAATACAATTCAAGTCTTGGCAATCAGGCTCCTGCCTGGAGAACAAGTGAATATAGTTCACGTTTTGGCAACCAGGTGCCCACCTGGAGAATAAGGGAATACAGTTCAAGTTTTGTTAATCAGGCGCCCACCTGGAGAACAAGGGAATATAGTTCAAGTTTTGGCAATCAGGCGCCCACCTGCAGAATAAGGGAATACAGTTCAAGTTTTGGCAATCAGGCGCCCACATAGAGAACAAGGGAATACAGTTCAAGTTTCGGCAATCAGGCGCCCACCTGGAGAATAAGGGAATACATTTCAAGTTTCGGCAATCAGGCGCCCACCTGGAGAACAAGGGAATATATTTCAAGTTTTGGCAATCAGGCGCCCACCTGGAGAACAAGGGAATACAGTTCAAGTTTTGGCAATCAGGTGCCTACCTGGAGAACAAGGGAATACAGTTCAAGTTTTGGCAATCAGGCGCCCACCTGGAAGACGAGGGAATACATTTCAAGTTTTGGAAATCAGGTGCCCACTGGAGAACAAGGGAATACAGTTCAAGTTTTGGAAATCAGGCGCCCACCTGGAGAACAAGGGAGTACAGTTCAAGTTTTGGCAATCAGGCGCCCACCTGGAGAATAAGGGAATACAGTTCAAGTTTTGGCAATCAGATACCCACCTAGAGAACAAGGGAATACAGTTCAAGTTTTGGCAATCAAGCACCCACCTGGAGAACAAGGGAATTCATTTCAAGTATCGGCAGTAGGCGCCTACCTGGAGAACAAGGGAAGTCACTTCAAAATTTGTTTCGAAATTATTTCAATTTTCAAGTCAGTAGCAGACACCCACCTGGAGAACAAGGGAAGTCATTTCGGAATTCAATTCAAGATAGAAGTAGCAGGAGCTCGCGGTAAGAATGCGAGTCAACATTCCTAGAGGACCAACAAAAGTAATCTCAATATAGAATTAAAAAAAAAGAAAAAAGAAAAAAAGGGAAGTGAATCCAAAATGCAGAAGCTGAGACAAAAAGTGGATTGCTCAAACGTGGCTGAGGTCACAAGCACTGCCCGGTATTGATTCAAAAAAGCTGAAGAAGAATGAACTAGCACTTGCAGCTAGCAAGCGTCAATGTTCAAATCTACAGTCTGCTTGAAGAAAAATTCAAGACTCAAGATCAAGCTTCAAAAGACTTATAGATAGGAATCTTGTAACTCATAGTTGACATGCTTAGTTAGTCTTTTTCATCATTTTGATTTGAATGTAATAGCAGGACCGTAGAACGGTACCTCGTTCGGCTCTCCACCTCAGTATACTCCATTGCTGTTCCTACTTCTAAACTACATATGACCTGATTCCTTTATAACCAAGGATATGTAGGCACCTCATATACCAGGGCTCGGTCATATTCTCCTTTCTTTTAGTTTTTGGCCTCTTTAAATCACGATCGAGTCTAAAAACCTATCTAGTCATCTTTGTCTGAAAATACTTTGTATTTCAAGTCAAAGAGGGCCAGTTGTAGATATTATTTTTGACCCTCTCCAAGATTTTACACATTTTTAGCATAAATATTTAGTTTAGGTTTTGTATCGCTTTTTTAAATAGTTTTGACTCTTTTACTTTATTTTATCATAAAATAAAAATTATAAAAATATTTTCTTTTATTTAGCTAATTAAAATTTTATGTAGTTACTTTTAATTTATCTACTTTACATAAAATTTTAAAAAACAAAAAATAGTTCCACTCTGTTTTTAGGAATACTATTTTAATTTTTGCGATAATTTTAATCTTATTCCATTTTTATATTTTAGTATGATATTTTAAAAAATACAAAAAATAGGTTTGCTTTAACAGCCAGACTTATTTTAATAGTTATTTTATTTAAATAGGATTAATTAGTAAATAAAGTAGTATTTTACTCTTGTTCACGAAGAAAGAATAAAATTTGGACTCAAACGACCCTTTTTTAGGTCTAATTTTCGGACCTAGCCCATAACAACCCAAGCCCAATACCCACTAAGCTAACCCTAATAACTAATAAAAAGAGGACCAAAAACCTTACACATAGGGAGAGTACTCCGCAATACTCAGGACCCCCCAGCGTAGCTTCTTCTTTACTGATAATACACACATAAATACAATCAGGGAGACCCCTATCTTCTTCAAGCAGCCATATTCATGGATGATTCTTAACCAAAAACACAAAAAAATAGTTGTTTTCCATGGACCTTGAACACCCTTCTCCATCATCTTTCTTAGAGCAAAACCCTATAGAACCCTAATCAAAACAAGACCAAACTCCTGGACCTAGATAGAAGCAGCCGAGCTTCATCACCTTTAGCCATTTCCATGAAAAAAACCAAGCTCCTTCATCTTCCCTGAACAAAAAAAAATGAATAGACACATTAGATCTTCCATGGAATGAAGTTGAGTTTCTTCATCACCTTTGATCCATTTTCCATGAGCACACCCTAAGGCTAAGCTTCCTTCTTCTTGGACAAGAAAAGAAAAAAACCTAACGTCTAAAAAGATCCAGTCATTTCTGATCAAAACTTTCGGCAATCTAGACCTAAGCTTCAGTGACAGAGTACACACACATAATTTAATGCCACATTTCCTATTCGTTGAGCTCGCTGGAAAATGAACTACACCAGCAAACGATCTTCAGTCGCCAGCTCTCACCATTTCCATGGATGCCGCTGTCGGAGGTGATAACTGGCGATGACCATGACTGTCACTCATGCGCCTAACCATTGTTCTTGCCATTTCTTTCCCCTCTACTATCATTGTTTTGCCAGAGTCGCACCATCGGCGTCGAACGAACATAAAATCGGTGATAGTCATCAAAACTACTGAATCTGTTTCTGTCGAGTTATATCGAAATTAACATGTTGATATAGTTTAAGTGTGATGACCCGGCCGGTCATCTTAAGAATTAACACTCCGATCCCATATTAACTGCTTTCCCCAAGTCTATTTATGCTAATTTGAATTGCCGGGATGTTCGGTTTTGAGTTTCGGAGATTTTTGGGACACTTAGTCCCTAAATGAGAGCTTAAGTTTTTGAAAGTTATCCGTAGTCAAAAAAGGGTGAGGATGGCCTCGGAAGGGAAATCCGATGGTTCTGTTAGCTCTGTTAGGTGATTTCGGAGTTGGGAGCGTGTTCGGAATGTGTTTTGGATGTCCGTAGCTAATTTAGGCTTGAAATGCCAAAGTTTGAGTTTTTGAATTTTCCGGTTCGATAGTGAGATTTTGATCTGAGGGTCAGAATGGAATTTTGAAAGTTAAAGTAGCTCCGTCATGTCATTTGGAATGTGTGTGTAAAATTTTAGGTCATTCGGACGACGTTTGGTTAGTTTTTTGATCGAAAACGTGTTTTGATAGAATTTGAAGTTCTTAGGCTCAAATCGTTGATTTAATCAAGTTTCCGACGTTGTTTTAGGTGGTTTTTGTACCATGGTACAAGTTTTAATGAGGTATTAGGTGTTATTGGTGCTTTTGGTTGAGGTCCCGGGTGCCTCGAGATGAATTCAAATGGTTGACAGAAGGTTTTGGAGTTGAAGGGCTGGTGAAGTTTTTCTGGTACCTTTCATAACCGCACCTGTAGTTTGGGTTCCGCAGGTGCGGAGCCACAAAAGCGGCCTTTCTATCACAGGAGCGGAATTAGGTGCTCCCTCAGTTTTCTGCAGGTGCAGAAGTTTTACTGCAAATGCGGTTTTGCACCTGAGAGATCATCATCGCAGATGCGGCCCCTGGGCTGGTTGTTTGAAACCGCAGAAGCGGTATATATCCGGCAGAAGTGAAACCGCAAGTGCGGTATGAGACCGCAGAAGCGAAACCTGGCAACTTAGGGAAAAATCCGCAGAAGCGGCACATGGTCCGCAGAAGCGGGACCGCAGAAGCGGAAACCACTAATGTGAAATATGAAATTCAAGGGTTTAGTTTCGAAAGGTGGAAAATTAAATTGGCGCTCGTGATAGGGCGATTTTGAGAGGGTTTTGAAGAGGAGATCATTGGGTAACGTTTCTTTAACCCTTTCTAGTTATATTCCATCAATCTTTAGTTAATTTCATTTAATTTCGAAATTTTGATAGAAATTGGGGGAAAAGTTCTTAGACCTTTAATTAAGGATTTAAGAGGTCATTTAGACTCCGATTTCAATGTTCTTGTTATGTATAGACTCGTGAGAGTACGAGGGTTCTGAAAATATTAATTTCATCCGATTCTGAGACGTTGGCCAGAGAGGCATTTTGGTTATTTTACCTAATTTCGCGCCTTAGCTTTAAATTAAATAGTATAATCAGTTGCTTGAGATGTCATTTACGATACGTAATTGAATTGAATAGATTTGGGCCATTTGGAGTCGGATACTCATGGCAAAGGCGTGGTTTCTAGTTGATTTTTGTATCGGTTCAAGGTAAGTGGCTTGTCTAACCTTGTGTGGGTGACCTTTTCCCCTTAGAACATGACATTTGATATTTGGATGCCTCGTACGTGAGGTGACGAGCGCGTAATTGAGCTAATATTTGAAAAATTCATTTTTACTTGAAGTATTTCAATTGAGTTTTCTTGCTTATCTGTTTATCCTAATTGTAAGTGTTGCGACCAAAAAACACTCACGCAAGGGCACGTTATCGTCAAGTAATAAAGTAGTGAGTAGAGGATCGTTCCCAATAAGACTTGTGATTAACTTTTGACTAATTTAAACTCAATTAACTTATCTATCCAAGAAGTTTTCCACAAAATAGAGGTATCACTAATTTACTACCAAAACTATCAAGCAATAATGTAACTAGAATAATTAACCAAACAACCAGCAATTTTCGAGTAACAAACAGTAAGAGAGGATATTCCAGGGTCACGGGCTATCTAACAATCGTGTTGTGTTCTTGGGTTAAAATGACTAATTGATTTATCTGGATTGTTGATTGATATGATTGATATTACTCATAAGAATCCGTCGAGTTCTTACTCGCCTATTCGAGCTAACTCAATGCCTATACGTCTATGGAATTAAGATTAACAAGAATGCATTTACAATTCCCATATTTCAACCCAGCAAGGCAATTGGGTATATGTCTATCCCAATTGCGAATCCGTTTCCCGATGTCCAGGTTTAAGAACTTGCTCTATTTAATTCTATTGTAATCGAAAGTTCCCACCTTCGAGTTCAACCAAAGATTCGTAGATAGTATTTCACTATAGCTACTCAGCAAAATAATTAAAATCAGAATTAACGAAACAACCCAATATGATAAACCAACTTTGTCGAATTAAACTTCAAACAACAGCATTCATGTTTTACCCATGACCCTAGAACAATGGGTTTTAGCCACTCATACTAGTGTTCAATTTCATCACAAATAGCAAAAACAAAAGGAAGAAAAGAAGAACTTGATGGTCAAATCTCCTCCTTGCCTCTTGCCTCTCTATACCTTGCACTAGACTATGAAAAACTTGATAAATAATCCTTGGGAGAGCTTGACTTTATATAGGTTAAGTGGAGTTTCCTCCAGATTTCCAATTATACCCCTGAACAAAGCTTCCCAAAATTTGGACTAGCGCGGTCGCGCATCTGACCGCGCTAGTTGGCCAATGTTCTGTGTTTCGGGCGCTAAAATTAGCGTAGACACGCTAGCCCAGGTCCTTAATTCCTTGATTTTTTTCCTCGTCTTCGTGCGTACTCAACTCCGAGGGGTCGTTCTTGCTTTAAAAAATAGTTCCAATCACCTCCTTAAGACATCAAATAGGCTCCTCATCATGCAATATGTACAAATCACAATTAGAGCCCATTTTTAATCAATTAACCATATAATGACATTGGAACATAATCAAGCGGGAGCATAAATAATCGCTAAATTACCTAGATTCATCCTATTATCAACACCCTACACTTAATTCATTGCTAGTCCTCGAGCAATCACACTATACTTTCTAGAGGTTCCTTCACTCAACCATTTCCCCTAACACATTACACCCAGAACAATTTACATACATTACGCCTAGCAGTGAACATCCCTGGCCTCATAAGTCGACTCTCAAGTGCCATGCAATATTCAGACTTCCTCAAAGTACTCTACACAGAAGTCAAGACTTGCCTTTCCTTCACGAATCACATGCCCTCACAATCCTAGTAAAGAGAATAAAATCAATCCATACATTTGAATCTCATGCTCACATATATCAAAGAAAATCGCTCCCTCTCATAAAAGAAGTCACATGCATGCAATTGGTACCATAAGCTTGCCCTTAATGTAAATATCTACTAATGTAGGCTCACTCGGTCTAAAATCAATTAGGACTTTTTTTTATGGTTGTAATATGGGCTAAGGGACGGGTAGGATATATTTAGGAATAGTGACTAACCCTCATAAGCACTTTAACACATCATATAATCAACTTTATGCACAATTTCTTCAATCCACTTCACCTTCGCAAACTAATCACCCCAAAAATGCTCCCATCTTCTTTAAGCACTACATTAATTCATACCCACTAGCTGGAACAAGACAACAATTTTTTTTCCATCTCTTCCTTCTATATTTTTTTCTTCAGATTATTCTTTCCTTTTCCTTTTTTTTTTAATTTCCACTAGTGGTGTATTAGTTTACAAAACAAGTGCACCTTTTTTCTTTTCATTGGTTCCACTCAAAAGCCACCCCTCACTTAGTTCCTTCTTACTTCTTTTAACGCTTATCTCACAATTAAAGTGCTTTAAGAGGTAAAAGGATTAAAAGTATCAATTAAGAACAAAATGGATATAGGCTTGTAATGTGGGTGCCAAACAGAAGTCTATAGGCTCAAAAGGGTTAATGAGGGATGTGTTTTATTTGTGATAAGAAATTAAGCTCAAAAAGATCAAAGAAAGCCTAAAATCATTTTTCAAACCGAGCATCACCTCAAATTTCGCTTCAACTCACATATCGGGCAAGTTCGAGACGCAAGTACAAAACATGGACTACACAAAAAAACCTCACCACACATGGAACATGACTCATTTCAGATCAGCTCATCAAGACGCTCCATTACGAGCATTCAATTCAGTAACAAACATACAGATTAAGGCACTTTAGTGATATTCGACAAATAAGCTAAACATTACACTCTAGGGTCTATTGTGTTCAGGTGTGTCAACGCTACCGGGTTCGCTTTTGATTTTCTAGCTCGTAGCCCATTAATCTAATCTACAAATAAAAAAGATAACAAAATAAAAAAACTACCTACAACCGGTTCAAGTTAAACCCTTGGAAAAGAACCGTGGCCTAAAGAAAAACCAAGGGGGAGTTGCTACACTACCTAAGAAAAAAAATAAAAAATCTTCTTGGTGTTTTTTTCTAGACTAACTTCCTTTTTTTCCGACTTATTCCCTCAAGAACCCCGCCGAAAGGGATCCGTTGTCGGGACGAGCCACTTATCTATTTTTAAACTAATGATTTCTACTCAACACTAAAACTATCAAAGTCAAATAAAACAATACAAAATGAAAGCAACATTCAAATGATACAACTACATACATACAATGAAGTACCCCCACCCCACACTTAAAAATGAAGACATGTCCCCATGGCTTAAAAATTAAAAGAGCAGTAAGGTAACGGGACTTCCTTGATGGCTCACTCCTAGTCAGAGACAGTGGGTTGACGTGGCACGCACGACCCAGAGCTCGCAGCCAACCCATGAATTTCTTTTCCGACTTCTCTTGTCGGTCAACTATCGCGTCTACTCGGGTGCCTAAACCAGTCATAGAGGTGCGCAAACTAGCCATTTCCTGCTCCAAAGTAGTGAAACGGGACACCCGGGCAGCTCCTGAAGATGTTGCAGCCCCAGATGGACCTGCAACTGCCACATTTTTCTCTTGAGCCTGTGGTGCGGCTTCCACGTTCTCCTCAGCATCCTCCTCATCATTAGAATCATTAGAGATACTCCTCGCCACCTCCGCTACTACTTTCGGCTCCTTACCCATTGTCACCTTATCAGCACGGAACTTGCCCTCCTTTATTACCAACTCATCCACAGCTAGATTTTTAGGCACCTGAGCAGCCCTGCACAGTTGAGTCACTAAGGAAGGGAAAAAGAACCCATACCTTTTTACTTGTATGCGGACGAATATTTCTTCATGCATCACTTTGGCCACATCAAAGTCGTGACCATTTACAAAGCACCAAATCAGAGCAGCTCTAGGTCCATTAACCTCTGTAGTATTGTGAGACAGGATCAAGCGGTTGTTTATGAGGTGTAGCCAACATTTTCCTTCAAAGGTGAGTGCTGAGGAGTGGAATTTCTCCCTATAGTCGATCCAAACCACTTCTTTTCCGGGCATACAGATTGTATCAAAGAATCATGCCCATTTTTCGTTCGTAGGGTTGCGGCCATACTCATAGAAGTCATCTTGAGCAGCCGGAGGTGGAGGCAGCTGGTAGGCCGTCCGTATTGCCTCAACAGAAGAAGTCACCGCCCTGCAGCGCACCGTAACTACTCCATTAACATGCTATGCCACATTTTCATAGAACTCCTGCACAACCATTGCATTGCCCTCACCGGGCTCATTGATGAAGGTTTGTAACCCTGACCTCACTAACTCATTGTACATGTGTGGGCAGTGACGCTGGAGCTGTCTGATGTGAATACCCCTTTCTAGAATTGGCCTTTTACGAGCCTTTTCTACAAAGCGGTTTTGTGCCTTGGCCGAAACAAATTTTGTAGCATCAAAAGGACATACATGTGCAGCCCCTCTTGACTTAGCCGAACTAGCCTGGCTGCTTGATGAGGCCCCTGTGGCTTGTCGTTTCCTAGGTGGAGCCATGATACCTGCAAAACGGGAACACATTAGCACAACCCAACTAAAGTTTGTGACGCAATGCGGTTACTCAGACGTCACATGCATAAGTGGTCACAAACTACATAATCACGATCATTTGGGCTTTTTCACAAATACCTTGTGGGCATTAAACCTTCACAGCTCTTTTAAGCTTTTTAGAACACTAATCCACTACATACACTCACGAAGATCACAAATTAGGTGGAACTCCACCCCACACTTATCACTCACCAACACCACAAGATATTTGACTAATTTATCTACACAAAACCAAAGAACAACTACTACAACAATGGCATAAGACACAAAATAAAAAGAGAAAAAGAGACTAGGGTTCATACCTGCAGTGGGAGATGGTGGTGAGTAGAGAAGGAAAGTGGAGAAGATGAAGGCGGCACCTGGGAAGGGGGAAGTTCATAAGGTTGGGGGGGGGGGACAGAGATGGGAGCTTGGGATAGAGGAAGGGTTTGGGGTTGTTTTTTTTTGTTCGTTTGTTTGGGGGAAGTAGGAAAAGGGGGGGTTATTTTTGTTAGATTGGAGATTCATAGAAAAGGGGGGGGGGGTTAGTATTAGATTAAAACCTAAACAAATTAAAAGAAGAAAATAAAAAAAACTTAAACTACATAAACAAAACTGATGACTTTTTGACGAAACTAGCGCGGCAAGATGCGCGGTCGCGCTAGTTTTAGCGCGGCCAAGACAGAACATGGAGAAATTAACGCGCCCAGATGCGAGCGACTGCGCTAGTAGCGCGCCCAGATGCACGGCCTAAACATAAGTTGTATAAATTAGCACGCCCAGATGCGCGTCCAGTAGCGCGGGCGCGCACCTGGGCAAATTTTTTTCCTCAACTTTTCACCTGTTCTTACCCCGTTTGATTGCCTTAGCACTTGCCCACTGTCACCTGCATTGGTTAGCATTTCCTAAAACACAAAATCAACAGCTACTACTATCATTGGATTACCTCCTAACCAGTGCCTTATTTAACGTCGTGGGATGGCATTACAATAATACAATGGGTTGCCTCCCATCCAGCGCCTGATTTAATGTCGCGGCACGACTCAACACGTTCTCAAGCATCCTTCAAGTCCACCGAGGTCTTGTGACGTGCAATGTCACCACCCCAGTAATGTTTTATCCTCTGACCATTTACCAAGAAAGTACTAGTTGAACTCATATCCCACAACTCCACAACACCATGAGGCTTCACACTTACCACAACAAAAGGTCCTGACCAATGAGATTTAAGCTTTCCGGGAAAAAGCTTCAACCTCGAATTTGAATAAAAGAACTTCTTGCCCTGGCTCAAACTCTCGATGGTGGATGTGCTTATCATGCCACCTTTTTGTCTTCTCTTTATACAATTTGGCATTTTCATATGCGTGCAACAGAAATTCATCCAGCTCATTGAGTTGCAGCAACCTCTTCTCACCAGCTAAGTTCCCATCCATATTTAGCCTTTTAATGGCCCAATAGGCCTTGTGTTCAAGCTCGACGGGCAAGTGACATGCCTTCCCATAAACTAATTTAACAGAGAAGCACCTATAGGAGTGTTGTATGCAGTTCGATATGCCCACAATGCGTCGTCTAGCTTCCTGGCCCAGTCCTTTATATTTCCACTCATTGTCTTCTCAAGAATTTGCTTCACCTCTCTGTTTGACACTTCCACTTGACCACTTGGGTGATAGGCAGTGGAAACCTTGTGCTTGACTCCGTACTTTTCAAGAACATTATTCAGCAGTTTGTTACAGAAGTGCGTTCCTCCATCACTGATCAACACTCTTGGAGTTCCAAAGCGTGTAAAGATGTGCTTCTTGACAAAGCTTACCACAACCTTTACATCATTAGTGGGAAGAGCAATGGCCTCCACCCACTTGGAAACATAGTCGACTGCCACCAAGATGTACCTATGACCATTAGAGTGTGGAAACGGCCCCATGAAGTCAATCCCCCACACATCAAAAAGCTCTACTACTAGAATGTTTTGCAGCGGCATCTCGTTCCTCTTTGTGATCGTTCCGGTACTTTGGCACCTATCACATATTTTAACAAAGGCATATGAATCCTTAAACAATTTTGGCCAATAGAAACCTGATTGTAGAACTTTCTAGGTGGTCTTATCACCACCATGGTGACCTCCGTATGGCAAAGCGTGATAGTCATGAAGTATGACATTTATCTCCTCCTCAGGAACACATCTCCGCACCAATTGATCTGCACAGAGCCTGTATAAGAATGGCTCATCTCACATATAGAGCCTCACATCATGCAGGAACCTTCTTCTATTATCGGGTGTCAATTCTGGTGGTGTCACCCCACTTGCAATAAATTTCACATAATCTGCATACCCACGGGGCTGTGCTTGAGGCAATCGCCAATAACTACTCATCAGGGAATTTTTCTTTGATTACACCCCCTTCAGCTACATGGTTTTGATTTTCTAATCTAGACAAGTGATCAGCCACTTGATTCTCTGTTCCTTTGTGATCTCGGATCTCTAAGTCAAACACTTGCAAGAGGAGGACCCACCGAATCAATCTCGACTTGGCGTCTTTCTTCTCAAGCAGGTACCTGATAGCTGAATGATCTGTGTAGATGATGACGTTGGTCCCCACTAGATATGATCTGAACTTGTCAAACGCCCACACCACTACAAGCAGCTCTTTTTTCAGTCACTGTGTAATTCATTTGGGATAGATTCTGAATTTTGCTCGCATAGTAGATGGAGTGAAAGATTTTATTTTTCCTTTTCCCCAACACAACTCCAATAGATATGTCACTCGCATTACACATCAACCGAAAGGGTTGCTCCTAATCCGGGGCAATGATAATTGGTGCAGTCACTAGCTTTCCCTTCATCTCCTCAAATGCTTTCAAACAGGCATCATCAAACTTGAATGAGACATCTTTCTTGAGCAACCTGCACAAAGGAGAGGAAATTTTTTAAAAATCTTTAATGAATCGACGATAAAAACTTGCATGGCTCAAGAAACTGCGAATGCCTCTGACAAACGTCGGTGGGGGAAATTTTTCAATCACTTCCACCTTTGCCTTGTCCACCTGCAAACCATTTTTAGACACCTTGTGCCCTAAAACTATACCTTTATGTACCATGAAATGGCACATTTCCCAGTTTAGTATTAAGTTAGTTTCTTCACACCTAGCAAGCACTTTATGAAGATTCATCAAGCAGTTATCAAAAGAACATCCAAACACAAAAAAATTATCCATGAATACTTCCACAAACCTCTCGACCATGTCAGTAAAAATAGCCATCATACACCTTTGCAAAGTCGCAGGTGCATTACAAAGTCCAAAGGGCATTCTCTTGAATGCATACGTGCCATAGGGGCACGTAAATGTGGTCTTCTCTTGGTCCTCTGGGGATATAGAGATCTGATTATACCCCGAGTAACCATATAAGAAATAGTAGTACTCCTGGCCAGCTAATCTATCAAGCATTTGGTCAATAAAGGGGATGAGGAAGTGGTCCTTCCGGGTGGCATTGTTCAATTTTCGATAATCGATGCAAATCCTCCACCCAGTGACAGTTCTTGTGGGGATCAAATCATTACTTTCATTAACCACTACAGTCATCCCCCCTTTCTTGGATACACATTGAATGGGGCTTACCTATTTGCTATCTGAGATAGGAAATACAATACCTGCATCAAGCCACTTAATCACTTCTTTTCTTACCATCTCCTTCATAATTGAATTTAGTCAGTGTTGTTGCTCCACACTGGGCTGTCCATCCTCCATGAGGATTTTGTGTATGCAAAAGGCTGGGCTAATGCCCTTAATTGTCAGACATCGTCCACCCAATTGCTCGCTTGTGCTCACGTAGCACTCTCAACAACTTCTCTTCCTGCAATTTAGACAAGTCAGAAGAAACAATCACATGTAAAGTGTCAGAGTCACCCAAATAAGCATATTGAAGGTGATGTGGGAGAGGTTTAAGCTCTAGTTTTGGGGCTTCCTCAATGGAAGGCTTTGGAGGCGGTTCTTCTGGCCTATTTAAAGGCTCAAAGGGGTGTACCCCTTGCATGTACGCACAAGATGTATCTAATATGTGCATCATCTCCTCAACCTCCTCATCACTCCCCAGGCTATCAAACAACATAAGTGATTTCTCGAGAGAATCGTCTAGATATACACTTGGGTCATGAATTTGCTCATCAGCCTCAATAACAGATATCATTGAGAGCTCCTTATAGTGGCGGGGAAGTTGGATTGCTTTATAGACATTAAAAACTGCTTCCTCGTCATCTACCCTCAAGATCATTTTTCCCTCTTTCACTTTGATAATTGCATCACCAGTTGCCAAGAGAGGTCGCCCCAATATGATTGGGACCAGTTCATCAGCCTCATAATCGAGGATAATGAAATCAGCAGGAAAGATAAATTTCCCAATTTGCAGTAACACATCTTCAATCACCCCCTCAGTGTGTGCTTTTGACCTATCAACCAGCTGTAATATCATATTAGTTGTTCTTGGAGCTACCAGGCCCAATTACTTGAATAAAGATAAATTCATCAGATTTATGCTTGCCCCCAAATCATAAAGAGCACGTCCCACATCAATATTACCAATTTGCACAAGGATGGTGATGCTTCCAGGATCCTTAAGCTTTTGAGGGAGTTTATTTTGGACCCTTGAAGTGCACTCCTCATAAGTGCAACTGTCTCAAATTCAGTCAATCTTCTCTTGCGAGCCACTATATATTTTATGTACTTAGTATACTTTGGAATTTCACAAAGCACATCAACAAGTAGAATATTCAATTGAACCTGGCTCAACATGGAGAGAAATTTGCTGAACATGCGGTCATCATTCTTTTTCTGCAATCTTTGGGGGAAAGGGGGTGGTGGACTTGGGGCCTCCACTGGCTCGAAAATTTCAGCGGCATTCTTTGGCTCTTGTGTTACTTTAGGGATCAACTCCCCCTCAGGTATGGGCTTGTTTTTTCTCTTCTTTGGCACTTCTTCTAGCTCCCTCCTGTTTCTAAGTGTAAATGTATTCACTTGAGGGTTCTTCTCTGTATCATTTGGGAGAGCACCTGATGGTTTAATGTTTTGATTTGTTGCTAACTACCCCATCTGCCTCTCAAGATTTCTGAAATCGGTCCTAAGCTGTTGATTTTCAATCAACAACTTTTTTAGCAAATCTTTGGTACTCTCTTCCATTTGTTGAGGTGGCCTTTGAGGCTGATTGATACCCCCTTGGAGTCTATGCTGATTCTGATTCTACTGATTTCCACCCCATGAGAAGTTGGGATGATTCCTCCAATTGGGATTGTAAGAATTTTCATATTGTGCATGCTGATTCGGTGGACCTCTATTTTGTTTCCCCACATAGTAGATGGATTCTGGATTTGTAGGGCACATGTCACTCATATGATTTTCACCACATAATTCGCAACAAATAGCCATTTAGTGCACAAGTTGCATTGTTTGTGGTTGCTGCATTTTCATCCTATTCATCTGATTGGCCAACTTTGCAATCTCGGCTCTCATGGCTGACAAGTCATCGAGCTCAAGTAATCCAGCTGATTTTTGATTAATTGCCTTTCGTGAATCCCCCTCACCTTGCCAATTATTATCATTAGCCGTGAAGTTATTCAGTAAGAGCTGAATTTCATTGTATGATCTGGCCATGCAACTATCCCCACAAGATGAATCAAGATTCATCTTTGATGCATGATCTAACCTATCTACAAAAGTGTGGCCCAATACCTCGTCCGTCTGGCTATGCTTGACGAAGTATCTCACCAGCTTATTGTTTGAACCTAAGAATTTGACTCCTCAATATCTTTGTTTTCTTATTGGGGAAAAACTTGATTAAGAATTTCCATGCCAGATCATCCCAAGTGCGGATTGAATTTCTGGCTCCTTATTCAACCACTCCTTAGCTTCCCCGATCAGTGAAAAGGGAAAAGTGTCAGCCTGACATAGTCCTTGGAAATGTTCGGATAATTGTAAGTATCCTAATTTCCAAGAAATTCTGAATATGCCTCTGCGGGTCTTCATGAGGTAAACCCACAAATAGCCTTGTGTATTGGATCATCTGCACCATGTATTTTTTGAGTTCAAAGTGCCTAGTGATATCAGGCTTCATAATAGCCTGAGTCATATTAGCCAGACTGGGCTTTGCGGCTTCAATCACCGCACGTTCCTCATTACCTGCCATCTTAATTGGCTGTGGTTGAGCTACGATGTTCAGCTCTCTTTCAATTTGGGTTCTAGCGTCCACCTCCCCCTCACTCTGTGAAGTGTTCGTTCAATTTCGGGAACAGGAGGAAGGAGGTTATTTGCGCTTCTACTTCTTCGCATTCAAGAAAATATCATGTATTAGCACAAACAAAGTGAACTAAAAATTAAAACTTGAATAAATAAATAATAAAAGCTCAATTCATTCAAGTAGCTAATTTATAAGTCCCCGGCAATGGCGCCAAAAACTTGTTGCGACCAAAAAGCACTCACGCAAGTGCACGTGATCATTAAGTAATAAAGTAGTGAGTAGAGTATCATTCCCACGAAGACTTGTGATTAACTTTTGACTGATTTAAACCCAATTAACTTATCTATCCAAGAAGTTTTCCACAAAATAAAGGTATCACCAATTTACTACCAAAACTATCAAGCAATAATGTAACTAGAACAATTAACCAAACAACCAGCAATTTTCGAGTAACAAACAATAGGAGAGGATATTCCGGGGTCACGGGCTATCTAACAATCGTGTAGTGTTCTTGGCTTAAAAAAACTAATTGATTTATCTGGATTGGTGATTAACAGGGTTGATATTACTCATAAGAATCTGTCGAGTTCTTACTCGCCTATTCAATCTAACTCAATGCCTCTATGTCTATGGAATTAAGATTAACAAGAATGCATTTACAATTCCTGTATTTCAACCAAGCAAGGCAATTGGGTATATCTCTATCCCAATTGCGAATCCGTTCCCCAATGCCAAGGTTCAAGAACTTGCTCTATTTAACTCTATTGCAATCTAAAGTTCCCACCTTCGAGTTCAACCAAAGATTCGTAGTTAGTATTTCACTGTTAGCTACTCAGCAAAATAATTAAAATCAAAATTAAATAAACAACCCAATATGATAAACCAACTTTGTCGAATTAAACTTCAAACAACAACATTCATGTTCCACCCATCACCCTAGAACAATGGGTTTTAGCCACTCATACAAGTGTTCAACACAATAGGGTTTAATTTCATCACAAATAGCAAAAACAAAGGGAAGAAAAGAAGAACTTGATGGTCAAATCTCCTCCTTGCCTCTTGCCTTTCTATACCTTGCACTAGACTATGAAAAACTTGATAAATAATCCTTGGGCGAGCTTGACTTTATAGAGATTAAGTGGGGTTTCCTCCATATTTCCAATTATACCCGTGAACAAAGCTTCCCGAAATTTGGACTAGCGCGGTCGCGCACCTGGGCGCGCATCTGACCGCGCTAGTTGGCCAATGTTCTGTGTTGCGGGCACTAAAACTAGCGTGTACACGATAGCCCAGGTCCTTAATTCCTTGATTTTTGCCCTCGTCTTCGTGCGTACTCAACTCTGAGGGGTCGTTCTTGCTTTAAAAAATAGTTCCAATCACCTCCTTAAGACATCAAATAGGCTCCTCATCCTGCAATATGTACAAATCACAATTAGAGCCAATTTTTAATCAATTATACACATTATAACATTGGAACATAATCAAGCGGGAACATAAACAATCGCTAAATTACCTAGATTCAACCTATTATCAACAAGTTTTTCCTGTGTTAGCTTAGAGAAGCATGTTTAGTTGACTTACTTGCCTATTTGCTTAAACTGTCTTGTTTGTACTTCGTTAAGCATGTTAGACTAGAATTTACTATTACTTGTTCCGAGTTTAGTATTTTACTTGTTTGTTTGAGCTGATATTGCATGATTTTAATTTGGGACTACAGGATGACATCCCAGGAGATCCCCTGTACATGATATGTTCTGGACTGAGAGTAGGGATACCAAGAGATCTCTGAATTATTATTGAGGATACCAAGAGATCCTCGGGATACCAAGAGATCCCCAAATTGCTATTGAGGATACCAAGAGATCCTCGGGTTACAAAGAGATCCCCAAATTGCTATAAAGGATACCAAGAGATCTTCGAGATACCAAGAGATATCTTGGTTATACGGTAAGGATACCAAGAGATCCTCGAGATACCAGGAGATCCCCCGGTTATCATTCTTGTTGTGAGCAGCATTTCCTTGTATTGCCTTGTTTGTACTTTCTATTACTGTATTCCTTATTTATCCTGTCTAGCTCCTCGTTGTAGACTTTATCTATACTATTTTTTTCTTATCCTATCATTTATATTGTTTTATCTTAGTAGGGCTCAGACCTTCCTCATCACTACCCAACCGAGGTTAGGCTTGGCAGTTATTGAGTACCGCTGTGGTGTACTCATGCATGTTTTTTCATATGCAGATCCAGGCAGCTCTGCCCAGGTGTATCATCATCGAGGCGGAGATATCTATAAAGATTTTGAGGTACATCTGCGCGTCCGCAGACCTGGAGTCTTTTTCTTATTCTAGCTTTAGTAGTTAGTTTTTCCTTTTCGTACTGTTTCATTTTAGACATTCTGGAGTTAGAGCTATGTGTTTACTTTCTGTTAGCCTGTGTTCCCATGAGTTTCCAGGTTTTGGGTGATATTAGACTTCTACATTATTGAGTTGTATATGTCGAGTGGCATTTATATATATTTTTCTTTAGTTGTTCAGTTTTTAATTAATTATTCCTCAAGCCATGTTGTTTTCTGCATTGTTAGGCTTACCTAGTTATAGGGACTAGGTGCCATCATGAGATGTTCACAGAGGGAGAACTGGGGTCATGACAAGTTGGTATCAGAGTTCTAGGTTCATAGGTGTCATAGAACACAGGCCGGTTTATTAGAGTCTCGTTGATCGGTACGGAGACGTTTGTACTTATCTACGAGAGGCTATGTAACTGTTAGAAAAATTTTTCACTTCATTTGATTTCCTTTTCGTACGAGATCTTGACATCACCAATTCTAAACTTCTATCTTCTATTCTCTCACAGATGGTGAATACACGTGCTACTCGAGATGATCAGGCACCCGTGCCCCCTACTGCAATCGTCAGAGGCTAGGGTTGGGGTAGAGGTAGAGGACGCACACGTGGTACAGTCAGAGCACCTGTGTGAGCTACCGACGAGGCACTACCAGCAGATCCAGCCGGAGCCTAAGCACCTGGCATGCCTACTACAGCCACTACTACTCCAGCTCTTCAGGAGACTTTGGCTCAGTTCATGAATATGTACACCACCTTGGCTCAGGCAGGGTTGCTTCTCCTTGCTGCAGCCATATCTCAGGCTGGGGGAGGAGCACAGACTCCGCCGTCCGCACTCTTGAGCAGCGAGTGCATTTGAGCAGGTTCTCAAGATTATTCCTGCACCGCCTGCAGCGCCTGTTCAACCCGAGAATAGGGCAGCGGCTTCTGAGGATGAGCAGTTGAGGCTTGAGAGGTTCAAGAAGTACAAGCCTCCTGTATTCAGTGGATTAGCATCAAATGATACTTTAGGATTTCTAGAGGAGTGTCACGATATTCTTTTCACTATGGGCATAGTAGAGTCTAGCTTGGTTTCCTTCACTGCCTTCCAGCTTCAGGGAGCCGCCTATGATTTGTAGCATATTTATGAGATAGACAGTTCAGCCGAGGCTGCCTCACTGACCTGGACCCAGTTCTCAGATATGTTTATGAGAGCATTTGTCCCTCAGAGTCTCAGGGACGCACGATGCGCATAGTTTGAGCATTTGCGCTAGGATAATATGACCATTTCAGAGTATGCTATCCGCTATACCAGGTTGTCCAGGCATGCACCGGCCTTGGTTGATACATTTCGTGAGAGAGTTTGCAGCTTCATTTAAGGTGTTACCCCACCCATAAAATCTAGCATGGCTCAAGTGTTGGAGATGGACTTCCCTTATCAGCAGGTAGTGAGCATTGCTAGGAGGATCGAGGGTATGTTCGCCAGGGAGCAAGTGGAGAGGGAGGCCAAGAGGTCTCGCGAGTCGGGTCACTACTCTGGTGCTCGTACCCCAGCATCAGGTCATCATGGTAGGGGTTATGTGGGTCACCTCGTTCATTCAGCTCTTCCAGCAGCCAGCAGTGCTCCAGCTTCGCATATACCTCAAAAGCCTTACTATGCACCTCCAGTTTCTAGTGCGCCTCCTGTGCGGGGTGCTTTCAGAGGTCAGTCCAGCAGATCTGGACCAAGACAGTCACATCCACCGTGCCCTCCCAGAGCTTGTTTTGAGTATGGTGACACCCGCCATATGGTGAGGGATTGCCAAAGACTTGGGAGGAGTGCACCCCCACAGACTTCTCAGCTACAGCGTACTCAGCAAAGTTCTCAGGCCATGATTACAGGTCTAGCTGCTACCCCATCTCCCCAGCCGGCTAGTGGCGGAGGCCGGGGAGATAGAGGCCACCCTCGAGAGAGGGCCCGAGCCAGATATTATGCTATTCCTGCTTATTCTGAGGTTGTTTTCTCCGACTCCATCATTGTAGGTATTATACTGGTTTTTCAGAGAGAGGCATCGGTTCTATTCGATCCGGGCTCTACTTATTCTTATGTGTCTTCTTACTTTGCTCCACATTTGGGTGTGCCTCGGCATTCTTTGAGTGCCCTTATTTATGTTTCTACTCCTGTGGGGGATTCTCCTATTATGGACTGCATTTATCGGTCATGTCTGGTTACTATTCATGGTTTTGAGACTAGAGCAGATTTATTGTTACTCGGTATGGTTGAGTTTGATATTATCTTGGGCATGGACTGGTTGTCGCCCTATTTTGCTATTCTTGATTGTTTTGCCAGAACTGTGATGCTGGCTATGCCAGGTATTCTGCAAGTTGAGTGGAGTGGTACTTTAGATCACACTCCTAGTAGATTTATCTCTTTCCTTAAAGCTTAACGCATGGTTGAGAAGGGGTTTGCCTCGTATTTAGCTTATCTGAGAGATGTTAGTGTTGATACCACTTCTGTTGATTCAGTCCCAGTGGTACGAGATTATCCCGATGTATTTCCAGCTGATCTTCCGAGCATGCTGCCCGATAGAGACATTGATTTTGGCATTGATCTATTGCCGGACACTCAGCCCATTTCCATCATTTTGTATCGTATGGCTCCTCTTGAGTTGAATAAATTGAAGGATCAATTGCAGGAATTGCTTGATAAGGGTTTTATTTGCCCCACTGTTTCACAATGGGGTGCTCCTGTCTTGTTTGTGAAGAAAAAGAATGGTTCCATGCGTATCTGTATTGATTATCGCCAGTTGAACAAGGTTACAGTGAAGAACCATTATCCTTTTCCTCGTATTGAGGATCTGTTTGACCAGCTTCAGGGCGCACAGGTGTTTTTTATGATTGACTTGCGCTCAAGCTACCATCAGTTGAAGATTTGGGAGCCATATATCCCGAAAACTGCCTTCAGGACTCGGTATGGCCATTACGAGTTCCTTGTTATATCATTTGGGCTGACCAATGCCCCAACAGGTTTCATGCATTTGATGCACAGTGTGTGCAGGACATATCTCGACTCGTGCATCATTGCTTTCATAGATGATATTCTTGTCTACTCCCGGAGTCGGGAAGATAATGAGCAGCACCTGAGGACAGTGCTTTAGACCTTGAAAGAGAAGAAGTTATATGCAAAGTTCTCGAAATGTGAGCTTTGGCTGAGTTCTATGGCATTCTTAGGCCACATGGTATCGAATGAGGGCATTCGGGTGGATCTGAAGAAGGTGGAGGTGGTGCAGAGTTGGCCTAGGCCCTGCTCAACTATAGAGATTCGTAGTTTCCTCGGCTTGGTGGGCTACTACCGTCATTTTGTGGAGGGATTTTCATCGATTGCAGCCCCTATGACTAGATTGACCCAGAAAGGTGCCCCATTTCAGTGAACAAAGGAGTGTGAGACAAGCTTTCAGAAGCTCAAGACAGCTTTTCCTACAACCCCAATTTTGATGTTGCCTACCGGTTTGAGGTCTTATACTGTCTATTGTGATGCCTCAGAGTTGGCCTCGAAACGATGTTGATGCATGACAGTATGGTGATTGCCTACGCATCCAGACAGTTGAAGATACATGAGAAAAATTACCCGTTGCACGACCTTGAGCTAGTTGCTATTGTTCATGCCTTGATAATCTGACGTCATTATTTGTACGATGTGCCTTGTGAGATCTATGCTGACCATCGAAGTTTGCAGCACTTGTTCAAGCAAAATGATCTAAATATGCGTCAAAAGAGGTGGTTAGAATTGCTGAAGGATTATGATATTACTATTTTGTATCACCTGGTCAAGGCCAATGTGGTGGCGGATGCCTTGAGTCACCGGGCGGAGAGTTTGGGGAGTTTGTCATATTTACCAACGTCAAAGAGGCCTATGGCAATGGATGTTCAGGCCTTAGCCAGCCAGTTTGTGAGATTGGATCTTTCGGAGCCCAATCACGTTGTAGCTTGTAGTTTCCCGATCTTCGTTATTTGATCGTATCAGGGAGCGGCAGTATGATGGCCCTCACTTGCTTTTTATTAAGGACAAGGTTCAGCGTGGAGATGCCAGAGATGACGGGGTATTGAGGATGCAGGGCGGATTTGTGTGCCCAATTTGATGAGCTTCGAGAGTTAATTTTAGCAAAGGCCCATAATTCGCGGTATTCCATCCATCTGGGTGCCACGAAGATGTATAACTTGAGGTAGCACTATTGGTGGAGGCGGATGAAGAAAGATATAGTAGGGTATGTGCCTAGATGCCTCAACTGCCAGTAGGTGAAGTATGAGCACCAGCGATCGGGTGGGTTGCTTCAGCAGATAGCGATTCCAGAGTGGAAATGGGAGCACATCACCATGGACTTTGTATCTGGACTCCTATGGACCTTGAAGAAGTTTGATGCCATTTGGGTTATTGTGGATCGGCTGACCAAGTCCGCTCATTTCATTCCTGTGTGTACCATTTATTCATCGAAGCGGTTGGTGGAGATTTACGTCCGGGAGATCATCTGTCTGCATGGTATTCCAGTTTCTATTGTTTCAGACAGAGGTACTCAATTTATATCGCGACTCTGGAGATCCATACAGCAGGATCTAGGTACTTGAGTGGAGTTGAGCACAGCATTTCACCCCTAGACGGACAGACAATCCAAGCGCACTATTCAGATTCTTAAGGATATGCTCCGTGTGTGTGTGATTGAGTTTGGAGGGTCTTGGGATCAGTTCTTGCCATTAGCGGAGTTTTCTTACAACAACAGTTATCAATCCAGCATTCAGATGGCGCCATATGAGGCTTTACATGGTAGGGGGTGTAGATCTCCGGTGGGTTGGTCTGAGCCGGGTGAGGCCAGGCTATTAGGCGCAGAGTTGGTTCAGGACGCATTAGAGAAGGTTAAGATGATTCAGGATAGACTCCGTAACACCCAGTCCAGACAAAAGAGCTACGCGGACAGGAAGGTTCATGATGTTTCATATATGGTTGGTGAGCAGGTTCTGCTTCGGGTTTCGCTTATGAAAGGCGTCGTGAGGTTTGGGAAGAAAGGGAACTTAAGTCCGAGGTTTATTGGCCCTTTTGAGATTTTGAGGCGAGTTGGGGAGGTTGCTTATGAGCTTGCCTTGCCTCCCAGTTTGTCCGGGGTTCATCCAGTATTTTATGTTTCAATGCTCCGGAGATATCACGGTAACCCATCGCACGTGTTGGATTTCTATTCAGTCCAGTTGGACAAGGATCTATCCTATGTTGAGGAGCCAGTGGCTATATTGGACAAGTAGATCAGAAACTTGAGTTTGAAGAACATTGTTTCAGTAAAGGTTCAGTGGCGGGGTCAGCCGATCGAGGAGGCGACTTGGGAGACCGAGCGGGAATTGCGCAATCAGTACCCTCATCTTTTCACTACTTCAGGTATGTTCTCTATCATCATTCAAGGATGAACGAATGTTTAAGTGTAGGAGGATGTGACGACCCAGCCGGTCGTCTTAAGAATTAACTCCCCGATCCCCTATTATCTATTTTTCTCAAGTCTATTTATGCTAATTTGAATTGTCGGGATGTTCGGTTTTGAGTTTCGGAGAGTTTTGGGACACTTAGTCCCTAAATAAGAGCTTAAGTGTTGGAAAGTTATCCCTAGTTGGAACAGTGTGAAGACGGTCTCGGAAGGGAAATCTGATGGTTTCGCTAGCTCCGTTAGGTATTTCGGGGTTGGAAGCGTGTTCGGAATGTGTTTTAGAGGTCCGTAGCTGATTTAGGCTTGAAATGCCGAAGTTTGAGTTTTTAAAGTTTCCGATTTGATAGTGAGATTTTGATCCTAGGGTCGGAATGGAATTTCGGAAGTTGCAATAGCTCTGTCATGTTATTTGGGATGTGTGTATAAAGTTTCAGGTCATTCGGACGAGGTTTGGTTAGGTTTTTGATCGAAAAGGCATTTTGATAGAATTTGAAGTTCTTAGGCTGAAATCGTTGATTTAATCGAGTTTCCGACATTGTTTTAGGTGGCTCAAGGGTTGGTACAAATTTGAATGAGGTATTAGGTGTTATTGGTGCTTTTGGTCGAGGCCTCGGGGGCCTCGGGATGAATTTAGATGCTTGACGGAAGGTTTTGGAGTTGAAGGCTGTTGAAGTTTTTCTGTTACCTGTCATAACTGCACCTGCGATTTGGGTTCCACAGGTGCGGAGCCAAAGAAGCGGCCTTTCCATCGCATGAGCGGAATTAGGTGCTCCCTTAGTTTTCTGCAGGTGCGGAAGTTTTACAGCAGATGCGATTTCGCACCTGCGAGATCATCATCGCAGATGTGGTTCTGGGCTGATTGTTTGAAACTGCAGAAGCGGTATATATCCTGCAGAAGCGGAACTGCATGTGCGGTATGAGACTGCAGAAGCGGAACCTGGCAACTTAGGTAAAAAGCCGCAGAAGCAGCACATGGTCCGTAGAAGCGGGACCGCAGGTGCGGTCCCTTGACTGCAGAAGCGGAAAATACTGGTGTGAAATATGAAATTTGAGGGTTTAATTTCAAAAGTTGGAAAATCAAATTGGAGCTCGGGAGAGGGCGATTTTGAGAGGGTTTTGAAGAGGAGATCATTGGGTAATGTTTCTTTAACTCTTTCTAGTTATATTCCATCAATCGTTAGTTAATTTCAACATTTAATTTTGAAATTTTGATAAAAATTGGGGGAAAAGTTCTTAGACCTTCAATTGAGGATTTGAGAGGTCATTTGGACTCCAATTTCAGTGTTCTTATTATGTATAGACTCGTGAGAGTATGAGGGTTCTGAAAATATTAATTTCACCTGATTTCGAGATGTTGTCCTGAGGGGTGTTTTGGTTATTTTACCTAATTTTGCGCCTTAGCTTTAATTAAATAGTATAATCAGTTGCTTGAGATGTTATTTACGATATGTAGTTGAATTGAATAGATTTGGACCATTTGGAGTCGGATACTCGTGGCAAAGGCGTGGTTTCTAGTTGATTTTTGTGCCGGTTCGAGGTAAGTGGCTTGTCTAACATTTTGTGGGGGACCTTTTCCCCTTAGGACATGACATTTGATATTTGGATGCCTCGTACATGAGGTGAAGAGCGCGTACTTGGGCTAATTGTTGAAAAATCCATTTTTACTTGAAGTATTTCAATTGTGTTTTCTTGCTTATCTGTTTATCCTAATTATAAGTTTTTCCTGTGTTAGCTTAGAGAAGCATGTTTAGTTGACTTACTTGCCTATTTGCTTAAACTGTCTTGTTTGTACTCCGTGAAGCATGTTAGTCTAGAATTTACTATTACTTTTTCCGAATTTAGTATTTTACTTGTTTGTTTGAGCTGATATTGTATGATTTAAATGTGGGACTACGGGACGACATTCCGGGAGATCCCATGTACGTGATATATTCTGGACTGAGAGTGGGGATACCAAGAGATCCCCGAACTATTGAGGATATCAAGAGATCCCCGAATTGCTATTGAGGATACCAAGAGATCCCTGAATTGCTATAGAGGATACCAAGAGATCCCTCGGTTATACGGTAAGGATACCAAGTGATCCCCTGATTATCATTCTTGTTGTGAGCAACATTTCCTTGTATTGCCTTGTTTCTACTTTCTATTACTGTATTCCTTATTTATCCTGTCTAGATCCTCGTTGTATACGTTATCTACAATATTTTTTCTTATCCTATCATTTATATTATTTTATCTCAGTACGGCCCTGATCTTCCTCATCACTAGTCAACCGAGGTTAGGTTTGGCACTTACTGAGAACTGCTGTTGTGTACTCATGTCCCTTCTGCGTATGTTTTTTAATGTGCAGATCCAGGTAGCTCTGCCCAGGCGTATCATCCTCGAGGCGGAGAGATCTAGCAGAGATTTCGAGGTACATCTGCTGCGTCCGCAGATCTGGAGTCTCTTTCTTATTCTAGCTTTAGCAGATAGTTTTTCCTTTTCGTACTGTTCGTTTTAAATATTTTGGAGTTAGATCTATGTGTTTACTTTTCATTAGCCTGTGTTCCCGTGAGTTTTCGGGTTTTGGGTGATATTGTAGATTTCCGCATTATTGAGTCGTATATGCCGAGCGGCATTTATATACAATTTTCTTTAGTTGTTCAGTTTTAATTAATTATTCCGCAAGCCATGTTATTTTCCGCATTGTTAAGCTTACCTAGTTATAGGGACTAGGTGCCATCACGACATGTTCACGGAGGGCGAACTGGGGTCGTGACACTAAGGTCGTGGTTCGAGGTTTGTCGTGGTCGAATTTGAGTTTGTCAAATTTCAGTTTGTTGGTTTTATTGTCGATTTTCCGTCACTTAGCATTTTCAAGCTGTCAAACAATTGTATTTTAAATTTGTTCAAGGTCTATTTTTCCCTTTCTTCTACTATTTTTCCTTAGATCCATGTTTCTATTGTGTTGATCTTTTAGTTAAGGTTTCATTGTTGTTTGTGATGCCTTAGTAGTGTTTGTATACGGTTTTTTTGGTTCTATGATATTTGTTTGGGCGTTTCCTTCGTGAATTTCGTGAATTTGTATTCAGGTAGATTTTAATGGTTGGATTGAGTTATTTTGTATCCTTGTCATATTGCTTCGGTGAAGATAAATGTTCCATAATTCAGAATCAAAATTTTGACGACTAAAAATTAAGTTAACATGATTAATTAATTTGATTGCCATTCTCGTTGTTTTGAACGTGGGGATTGGACATCCAGAATGAAAAATCAAACTTATCATTTTACTTTGCCTGCCAGGACCATTAGGAGCATTTTTAGGCCTACCACATCCGGGTAGGTGAACCTTTAGGTGCACTTTGAATTTATTATCGTGATTATGTATACATTCGCTTGATATGCTTACGGTTTTTAAAATGAATATTCCTAGCTTGCTTTAGGCGAGACTTAATCTATCACCGTGACTGTGTACACGTTCGCATGACATAATTACGATTTTAAAAATGAAATTGGAGTATGCGTTCGCGCAACTTCGACTAAACTTTCTTAATAATAACAAAGCGTTATTAATTGTGGACACGTTTGCGTGACATAATTTTTGACGCGCCAAACAAATGGTTACTCGTACGCGTGACTCTTTTTTAGGATAATTTCTTAATTAAAAGAGGTGAGATTACATAGGTTCTAAAATGAGTAATTAGACAATTTAATAAGCCAAGTATGATCAAAGCGATCATGATAAAACCACGGAACCTGGGAATGCCTAACACCTTCTCCCGGGTTAACAGAATTCCTTATCCGGATTTCTGTATTCGCAGATCGTAAATAGAGTCAACTTCCTCGATTTGGGATTTTAACCGGTGACTTGGGACAACATAAATTATCCCAAGTGGGGATTCTAATTTTAACAAATAATTCCGTTTCGATTGTTACTTAAATTGAAAAAGAAAAATTCCTTTTATACCCCTTCCAAGGGTAGGAAAAAGGAGGCATGACATTGGTTATAGTGACAAACAACCCATTCAGATATTATTTGGGCTTTGTCAGTTGGGGTAAGAATTATATGATGTCTATCTCTGGTGTAGTTAGAGATTTCCAATGGATACTTAAGGAATCATTTATAAATCAGACTTGATTGTCTTTCCTGTAGGAAAATATGATTTAGTTCTAGGAGCCATTTGGAGGAAAACATTGGGTCCTGTCACTATTGACTACACTAAACTTACTAAGTCCTTCAATTATCAAGGCAAACATCATGTGTTGAAAAGGGTTACTGAGGACTATAAAGTCTCAAGTTACAAGGCTATCAATAAAGGCTATAATGAGGAGGTTCAGTTCTTTATGAGGGACCATAGCAGTAAATTTAATGCTCTTCATTTGCCTTCAGAAGAGCCCTTACTAGTATCACTTAAGGAGTTTGTTTGACTCAAAAGTTGTTTAACACTTTTTAAGCAAATCAATCAATAAAGATGAAGGGGCAAATCCTAGTTAAAGATAATTAACATTATGATCAGATTTAACGGCATAAATAAATATGCATTAAGTAACAAAAATATAAATAAAGGAAAAGATTCACCCGATCTTCAGTGAGACGGATCTTCTTTCATTTAATAAAGATCAATGGTCGACAAATACAAGAACCTTCTGAACCTTTTTTGGATCCGATGAAGGTGCGGGATTACTGATCCTCTCAATTCTTTGGAGAGGTGTGTTTACATATTTTGTAGAAAGAGGGAGATGGAGACCGAGAGAGAGCCCCCTTTTTGGGAAGTCCTCCCCTCCTATTTATAAGGGGGGTATCCATAGAAAATCCTAAAAAAAGGGTACAATTTAGAGGGAATATTCGGTAGAATATTCCTTTTGAGTATTCCAAAGCAAACTAGTTGTTTGATGATGGTCCGACCTTGGTTGTTGATGATGGTCCGACCTTAGTTACTGATGACGGTTCGACTTTGTTATTGATGACGGTCCGACCTTGGTTACTGCCGACGGTCCGACCTTGGTTACTGATGACGATCCGACCTTGGTTACTTATGTCTCCACGTACCGAATTTCTCTGATCTAACTTTGACCCATACAGTAAGTCCCTCCGCTTATCGAGGTCATCTCTTGGTCGAGCTCGGTGAGCAAACTTTATTAAAAGTAATTTGAGAAATTCGGATAGGGAGGTCGACTAGTGTGGATCACGGCTGAGGGTGCCGATCTTTAGGTCCGTGGTATCCCTGTGGGCTAAACTTTAGTAGAGTTTGATTAGGGCCAATGACTCGAGTGATGAGTCGATCGAGAAGGCGGTAAATTGGAGAAGGCCGTCGAGGTCGGGATGGCAGCATTAGAGGAGGTCATTCACGTCCTCGGATCTGGACGGCGAGTAGGCCGAATGTGACTTCGGACGAGGCCGAATGTTGTTTCGGTCGAGGCCGAAAGTTGATTCGGTCAATGCTGAATTCTTTTTGGCGACGGCCCTTGGCCGTTGGGGTCGACCTTCACTTTTTGGAAATGGCCCTTGGACATAAGGGTCGACCCCCTCTTTTTTGGTGATGGCTCTTAGCCATAAGGTCAATTAGGACGAGGCCGAATGTTGTGTCGGACGAGGCCGAAGGTTGATTCGATCGAGGCCGAATTCTTCTTTTTGGCGATGGCTCTTGGCCGTTGGGGACGACCTCCTCTTTTTGGCAATGGCTCTTCACTATAAGGGCGATTCGGATGAGGCCAGATATTATTTCGGTCGAGACCGAATTCTTTTTTTTGGCGATGGCCCTTGGCCTTAAAGGGTGTTATTTCAACTTATCAAAATGTTAACTCGTCGTTGTTCGATCAAGGTCGAACTCTTCTTTTTTGGTGAAGGCCTTAGCCTTAGTCCGAGTTCGAACGAGGTCGAACTGTCAAATTTTGATGGCGAAGGCACTTAGCCTGAGTCCCAGTTCGAGCGAGGTCGAACTGTCAAATTTTGATAGTGAAGGCACTTAGCCTGAGTCCTAGTTCGAGCGAGGTCGAACTGTCAAATTGTGATAGCGAAGGCACTTAGCTTGAGTCCTAGTTCGAGCGAGGTCGAACTTTCAAATTTTGATGGCGAAGGAACTTAGCCCGAGCCCCAGTTCGAGCGAGGTCAAACAGTCAAACTTTTATGGCGAAGGCACTTAGCCAAAGTCCCAGTTCGAGCGAGGTCGAACTGTCAAATTTTGATGGCGAAGGCACTTAGCCTAAGTCCCAGTTCGAGTGAGGTCAAAATGTCAAATTTTTATGGCGAAGGCACTTAGCCTGAGTCCCAGTTCGAGCAAGGTCGAACTGTCAAACTTTGATGGCGAAGTCACTTAGCCTGAGTCCCAGTTCGAGCGAGGTCGAACTGTCAAATTTTGATGGCGAAGGCACTTAGCTTGAGTCCTAGTTCGAGCGAGGTCGAACTGTCAAACTTTGATGGCGAAGGCACTTAACCTGAGTCCCAGTTCGAGCGAGGTCGAACATGTCGATCTATGATGGCGAATCTTCCTTACACTAAGACCACTATCAGGCTTAGAGCCAAGGGGCCACTGCTTGCACGGACATAGGGGCATACGAACATAGGGGTAGAGTAGAGGTTTTTCCAACGCAGGACGGAATGGACTAGATGGACAGCTAGCACTGCCCCCTCACTTCCCACTTCCAAG
>MU705044.1:38190-60098 GCA_026770625.1 Nicotiana glauca
TTGTTAATTTCCTATCTTGGTGGGAGGGAGATAAGGATATCTCGTCTTAACAATGAATCAAATGAAAGTGAAAGAAATCGAATTTCACACCTTTTTCCTTTTCTGACGGACCAATCATTCCCTGCACTTAGCCTCAGTCCCAATTCGAACGAGGTTGAAACTATCGATCTTTGATGGAGAAGGCCTTAGCCTTATTCCCAGTTGGAACGAGGTCGAACCTGTCGATCTTTGATGGCGAAGGCACTTAGCCTGAGTCCCAGTTCGAGCGAGGTCAAACTTTCATACTTTGAAGACGAAGGCACTTAGCCTGAGTCCCAGTTCGAGCGAGGTCGAACCTGTCAATCTTTGATGGCGAAGGCCTTAGCCTTAGTCCCAGTTCAAACGAGGTCGAACCTGTCGATCTTTGATGGCGAAGGCCTTAGCCTTAGTCCCAGTTTGAACGAGGTAGAACCTGTCGATCTTTGATGGCGAAGGCCTTAGCCTTAGTCCCAGTTCGAATAAGGTCGAACCTGTCGATCTTTGATGGCAAAGGCACTTAGCCTGAGTCCCAATTCGAGCGAGGCCGAACTGTCAAACTTTAATGGTGAAGGCAATTATCCCGAGTCCCTGTTCGAGCGAGGTCGAACTGTCAAATTTTGATGGCAAAGGCACTTAGCCTGAGTCCCAGTTCGAGCAAGGTCGAACTGTCAAACTTTGATCGCGAAGGCACTTAGCTTGAGTCCCAGTTCGAGCCAGGTCGAACTGTCAAATTTTGATGGCGAAGGCACTTAGCCTGAGTCCCAGTTCGAGCGAGGTCGAACAGTCAAACTTTGATGGCGAAGGAACTTAGCCTGAGTCCCAGTTAGAGCAAGGTCGAACTGTCAAACTTTGATGGCGAAGGCACTTAGCCTGAGTCCCAGTTCGATCGAGGTCGAACAGTCAGATTTTGATGGCGAAGGCACTTCGCCTGTAACTCAGTTTGCTTAATTTTGCTTGCATTAGAGAATATGATGTATTTCCTGGGGGAGTCCCAGTTTTCTTAATTTTTCTTGTATTGGAGAATATGATGTATTTCCTGGGGTGTCCCAGTTTGCTTAATTTTTCTTACATTGGAGAATATGACGTATTTCCTGTTCGTGTACCTGGGAGAATGTTCCTACTTCTATTTAATTTAGAAAAATAGTCAGTTAAACCAAATGAAATCGTTCGTTACCTCGATTTGATCAGTTGGCGAGTGGAGAGGAGTGTTACATTGAACTATACCAGTATGCCCCTTACATGGAAAGAAAGGAGCAATCATTTGGCTAACTGCTATTTCAGCTAGAAAAGCATCAATGGCCGAAATGAAGCAGTGACGCTGATGTAGAGTCAATCAGCTCCCAAATTCATCACCTCGTGATTGTTGTCTTTTTAATGATGATGAAGTTGAAAATGCAGTCTGCATCCATGAACTTGCAATCCAATCTTGGGTGAAAAGCATGTTATTGTAGTGGAGATTGGACTCCGGATCAACAATATCAAAATTAGGCTGAAATACGACAAAATCTAGTGACATCCGCTTCAAACAAAACATGCATGATTTTACAAAGTGCTCAAATACTTGAAATGATTTTCAATTCATTGTTTATGGGAAATCCTAAAAGGTAATGAGAAAAGATTGGCAATGCTAGGAACACTGGTGTTGTGTTGTTTATCTTATTGTTATGATTTAATTACTCTGTACCATGCTTAGCTCATTATGCTTTCATGTGGCTGGTGTTTGAAAGTTTTTACCTACTTCTTTCTGTTTAATCGTTTCTCTTGGTCCTATTTCTAAGGGTTGGGCTTTTACCATGAAAAAAGCAAATAGATTATGGAAACGGGGCCGCGGACAAGTTTTACCCAGAACGTCATAACGTCCCCTTAATCACACATTGATGTAAAGCTCTGTCTTATCAATACGCTCAAATGTTGGTATTAGCAAATGCTTTAAGGACTTTTGGGTCTACATCGTAGAGCTTCACTATGCTGGAATTGAATTTTAGATCTAGAATAAACTAGAAAATCCCCACAGACGGCGCCAAATTGTTTGACTCAAAAGTTGTTTAACACTTTTTAAGCAAATCAATCAATAAAGATGAAGGGAAAAATCCTAGTTAAAGATAATTAACTCTAGATCCGAGA
Organism: Nicotiana glauca; assembly: GCA_026770625.1. Taxonomy (NCBI): domain Eukaryota; kingdom Viridiplantae; phylum Streptophyta; class Magnoliopsida; order Solanales; family Solanaceae; genus Nicotiana; species Nicotiana glauca. The sequence continues at coordinate 40,333 of MU705044.1, forward strand.
TGGGCAGGAGAAGTAGAAAAATAGTCAAATATAAATGTTGACAGCGATTATGATCAGATTTAACGGCATAATTAAAGATGCATCAAGTAACAAAAATATAAATAAAGGAAAAGATTCACCTGATCTTCAGTGAGACAGATCTTCTTTCATTTAATAAAGATCAATGGTAGACAAATACAAGAACCTTCTGATCTTTTTTGGATCCGATGAAGGTATGGGATCACTGATCCTCTCAATTCTTTAGAGATGTGTGTTTACACATCTTCTAGAAAGAGGGAGAGGGAGACCAAGAGAGAGCCCCCTTTTTGGGAAGTCCTCCCCTCCTATTTATAAGGGGGGGTATCCATAGAAAATCCTAAAAAAGGATACAATTTAGAGAGAATATTCGGTAAAATATTCCTTTTGAGTATTCCAAAGCAAACTAGCTGTTTGATGATGGTCCTACCTTGGTTGTTGATAACGGTTCGACCTTGGTTACTGATGACGGTCCGACTTGGTTGTTGATGATGGTCCGACCTTGGTTACTGATGACGGTCTGACCTTGGCCTGTCTGACCACGACCTTATGTCTGCGCATGCCGAATTTCTCTGATCTAATTTTGACCCATACAGAGTTGATCACTCAGTATAAACAGATCATCAATAACCCCGCAACATTGCCTCCATAAATGGGTGCTTTTGATAACATAATACCATTACAAGAGGAGTATAAACCAATCAACATTAGGCCCTATAGGTATTCTTCTATGAAGAAAGACATCATAGAGAAGTTGGTAAGAGAAATGTTATAACAATGTGCGATTCAGTATAGTAATAGTCCTTTCTCTTCTTATCTGGTCTTAATAGGGAATAAAGATGGTTCATGGAGATTGTGTGATGATTATAGAGAGTTAAATTAGTGCACAGTTAAGGGCAAATTCCCTATTCCCATTATAAATGGCCTTTTGGATGAGTTAACTAGAGCTACAATCTTCTCTAAAACTGATCTAAGGTCAGGTTAGCACGTGTTACTATTTCATTATTCCTGATGATTCAAATATGGTGTTTATTATGCTTTTGTGTTGAATTACTGTCAGAATTTGATACTCCCCACAACATGTTTTTCCTTCCTATCTTTATCTGTTACTTTTATATTATTATTGTTCTACTCGTATATGATTTAACTGCACAAGTTTATATGGTTGTCGTGTCCTAGCCTCGTCACTACTTCGCCGAGGTTAGGCTTGACATTTACCACTACATGGGGTCGGTTGTACTGATAATATACTCTGTACTTTTTGTGCATATTTCAGTGCTGGACCTTGTGAATAGATTAGAGATTGTTGCCTTCAGTCCAGGGAGACCCAAGGTAGATCTGCTGGCATTCGCAGAGCCTGGAGTCCCCTTTCCTCTATTTTAGCTTTCCCGTCTCTTTATATTTTGAGAGGAGATGTACTTCTTTCAGAACAATTTGTTGGATTTCTTAGACGTTCGTGGATTGTAACACCAGATCACTGGGGTAGTTATGTACTAGAGCTATTGCACTGTTATATCACTTCCGTATTTCACAATTGTTTTGTTTTAGCTATTATGTGTTTCTGTTTGATTAATAATAATTGTGGTAATACTGTAACTGTCGGCTTGCCTAGCTTTCACGTGTAGGCGCCATCACGATTTTCGATGATGGGAATTTCGGGTCGTGGCAAGCATTATATTAGAATGGTGCCTAAAGACATTCCAAAAACTCCTTTCAAAATTCATTTGGGCCATTATGATACTAGGTTATGCCATTTGGTTTAAAAAATGATCCATCTACATTTCAATGCCTTATGAATCATCTATTCCAACAGTTTTAAGGAAGTTTGTAATGACATTTTGTTCTATATTGTTCACTTACAAGACCATGTCTAACATATCCACCAAGTGTTTGAAGCTATGGTGAAAAACATCTTGTTGGCTAAACAATCTAAATGTATTTTTGGAGTGGCAAACGTAGAATATCTTGGGCATTTCATATCAGCTGCAGGAGTTTTCACTGACTCAAAGAAAATTTTGGTTGTCAAAAGTGGCATTTTCCTACCATAATAAAGCAACTAAGAGGCTTTGTTGGCCTTCATAGGTAAGACAGGAAGATTATCAAGTCGATCTCTCACTAGGTTGATCAGGAAAGACGACTTAATTTGGACTAACCAGGGTTGAACAAGCCTTCATGGCCTTAAAGACTACATTAGCAACTGCTCTTGTGTTGGCATTGCCCAACTATTGTACTCTTTTTTTGTTAGAAACTATTGCTAGTGGCATAGGTATTGGGTCTGTATTCATGCAAGAGGGTCATCTTGTGGTTTTCATTAGTAAAGGCTCGGCCCTTAGGCATGCTACTCTTTCTGTCTATGAGACGAAACTTTTGGCTCTTGTTTTTGCTGTGAGCAAGTGGTCCCCCTATCTTATGGGTCAACATTTCTTTGTAAAGACTGACCAGAAGTCTTTAAAGTATCTCATAGAGCAAATGCTCTATACAGATTCCCAAGTCAAGTGGATTGCCAAGCTACTACCCAACTTTGTGATCCAATATAAGAAGAGCAAGGAGAACATAGCTACTGACTACTTGTCCAATATTAAAAGAGCTAAGTTGATGTCTTTACTTGTTTCTTCTGTCCACACTGATTTATGGTAATAAATTATTGCCATTTGATCTTCTCATCTTGAATTGCATACCATGATTTAGTCTTTACAACAATCCCCACATAAGCATTTTACTTGGCTCAGTAATCAACTAACAAGAAAAGGGAAGTTGGTGATAGGGAATTATGCTGCTTTGAGAACTAAGTAACTCACTTTATGGCATTCTACCCCTCCTAGTGGAAACTCTGGCCTTGATACGACTAGCTGGAAGGTGTTAGCATACTTTTATTGTAAGGGCATCAGGAAAAACATTACAACTTTCATTCAAAATTGCACTACTTGTCAAAGGAATAAGTATGATACCTCTGCTTCTCCTAGTCTTCTTCAACCTCTACCTATTTCTGCACTACGTTGGAATGACATCACCATGGACTTCATTAAGGGACTGCCCAAGTCCAAGAGCAAGAGAGTTATTTGGGTCATTGTTGGTTATTTGACCAAGTATGGTCACTTCATTGCTCTTACTCACCTTTATACTGCATAAAATTTGGTGCCTGTATTCTTGGACAACTTTTTTAAGCTGCATGCATTCCCTACCACTATTACAAGTGACAAAGATTCTATTTTTATCAGCTCAATTCCTCTCAGCTCAAGGGATTGAGGTATTTTTGTACTGATTCACCTTCTATTTGGTCTTTTTTCTTACCCTTAGCTGAATGGTGGTACAACTTATGCCCACACTCCTCCATTAAAATCTCCCCTTTTGAAATTCTATATGGCTACCCTACTCCCTACACTTGCCTTATCTACCTGGAGATTCTGAGTCTACCTCTGTTGAAGACATCCTATTAGTAAGTGAGTTCAAGTTGCAAATGGCTAAGTTTCATTGACATAGAGCTCAACAGAGAAGGAAGGCTTAAGTCGATTCTCACAAGACTAATAAAACCTTTCAAGTTAGAGATTAGGTGTTTGTCAAGCTGGAGCCTTATCGACAATTTATATTAACTGGTTCTCCTTATCATAAGCTGACTTCTCGTTACGTTGGTCACTACCTTATTGCTGAAAAAGTTTGTGTTGCTGCCTATAAACTACTACTGCCATCAGAATTTCTATCTACCCCACCTTCCATATCTCTCAACTCAAACTTTGCCATAGCCTCTCTTCCGAGATTATTCATCCCTAGTCATTGACCTGGCCAGCTAGCTTTGCTCATTTCCTAAAGCTATTCTAGCTAGACGTTTGATTAAAAAGAGGAACAAAGTTGTTGAACTTTGCCTAATCAAATGGTCCAACTTAGATGCCTCATATGCTAGGTGGGAGTTAGCCTCTGCATTCGATTTCCAACATTCACCCTTAGGGACTAGGGTGATATTCATTAGGTATTGATACACATATTACAGTACCATTTGACGTGACAACTGAGTAGGATTTTTTGAACCTTTAGATTTGGCGAAAAAGTAGTTATTCTGTTTTCTCTATTTCCAGCACGTTTTGCATTTCAATTTCAAATTCTAATTGTATAAGTAATAGTTTGTAATAGTGAGAAACACACGTTTGAAGCTAATACATATCTATTCCCTCTCTTCTCTGAATTCTCTCTATCTCTCCTTCTCTTATTCTCTCTTATTGTCTTAGTTACTGTTCCATTGTCGTGTTCGATACCACATTTGGTATCAAAGTTTGGGAGCACAAGAGTGGTTTTCTCTATAACACTCTTCTTCCTCACCAAAATTGGAATCTAATACATTATTTTGCTCTCTTTGTTCACTTTTAGTTGTCAAGTATTTTAAAAATAAATTTTTATTTTTATTTGTTATTTTTCGCATATCAAGAGAAAAATAATTTATTTTTCTATTTTGCCCTTAGCATTAATTACTAATTCCAAATCATTTTTCAAATCTATTAAGATTTTACACCAATTAATATGGGTATTATGGTAAATTATTCACTTTATTTATTATTTCTTAAGGGGTATACAAAGTTAATGGTGGAAAAGTAAAAGTGAACGGAGGGGGTATATAATTGGTAAATGTGTATGAACTTGTAATTAAGTTAAAACTTCAATATTGAGGGTAAATAAATTTTAAAAGTAGTATAGATAAGTAAAAATTCCTTAATTAAAGTTGGAAAGAGTTCGGAGGGTTGGGCTATGATCCAAATTTTAGCTCATCTTGATTCAGTCAAAGTAACTTTTGGGCAGGTCATTAGGGTCAATGACCGGTCCATTTATTGACTTAACCCATTTTGACTCGCCCAAAATCATCCCAACCAACCCATTTGATACATTTAAATCGAGCGAACAACTTTGACACTTCACTACTGTCACGCCCCGAACGTGGGCCTAGACGTAACACAACACTCGGTGTCTGACTACATATGACCGACTGAACCAAATGGCTGGCTGAATCAACATGTGGTATCATGTCATACTGAATACGGAAGATAAACTAACATATGCTGACATTCTGAAAGTATGAATGATAATATTAAAGTGCGGAAATACTAATACAATTTTGAAACATATTTGTAGTCAACATAGCTTAATATGAAAAGCCTGTGACTCTGTCTAACTGTTACTCTAGTCTATGAAGCCTCTAATGAAGTACTGAAAACACTGACTATCTGAAAATACTGAAGACTATAATAATGACAATGCCCCGAAAGAACTGGGAATCGCCAAATAGCTGGTACGAGAATCGTAGCGCTCGAAATCATCAACCTGTAAATCATTACCTGCATTGTGAGATGCAGGCCCCATGAAAAAGGGATGTCAGTACATTTGAATTGTATTGGTATATAAAGCAACTGAAATAAAGAATTATAAATGCTGAAACTGAAACTGAGCTGATAATTAAAATGATAACTATTGAAACTGAAACTGAAATGAGAACTGGTAACTGAACTGATAACCAAAAAGATAACTGATAACATATAACTGAATTGATAACTGATAACTGAAAAGATAACTGATAACTGATAACTGAATTGAATAAAGGAAGTAAGGTTATAAATACTCCCTCTTCTGAATGATGAACAACCTGTTTATCTGAATAAGCTACGGCCTCAGGCCCAATATATATGTACACATGCTACGGCCTCAGGCCCAAGTATACGTATACATAACTACGGCCTCAGGCTCAAAAATGCATAAAGCATAAACTACGGCCTCAGGCCCAAACATGCATAAAGCATATAAACGACGGCCTCAGGACCAAATACAGGTGTTCAACATTCAGGAAATTAAAATCAGGAACTGAGAATCATACTGAAATACATGATGCTGAAATACTGAACCATGCTGAGTTCCATGATACCTGAATACTGGATCATACTGAGTACATAATACTGGAATACTGAATCATACTGAGTTACATAATACTGGAATACTGAATCATACTGAGTTATATAATACTAGAATACTGAATAGGACTAGAATGAGACATGTATNATTCAGAATGAAAGTCATGAACGAGCTATGAAGCTAGAGAATAGAAGTTCTATAACTATTCAAGGAACTAGGCTTAACTATATTTATGAGGCAATTGATACGTCATAAAAGAAACGTAGTGTAGGGAGAATTATTAACATTCCCAAACATAGAGAGTTAGCCTCACATACCTCAATTTCGCCCCTTAGTGCTACTACAATGATCCACAATACTAAGAACCTTCAATCTACAATAGCAATATCCAATGGAACCAATATTAGTAACAAATTCCATAACTTAAGCCATTTAGGCATATTATCAAACACCTTGTAGGCATAAATCTCTACATCTCATCACCATATAATTAGTTCATCCAACTATCACCATTCACCAACAATTTATCCCACCATCATGGCTAACCAATTTATAACTTCCAACATCACATGTATGACAATCTATCTACACCCAACCAATGAAATTCCATCAAATAATCACCTTCCAATCTCTACACTAATTATGTATTTATATTGGGAACTTATGACTTCTAATCACCACATCAAGAGTCCCAATACTTAATTCACACTCATATACCCATAATAAATTCATACATGTAAGTCTAAGGGTGTAGGATTACCTTTTGGAAGAAATCTTGCATAACTCTCCTTTGAGTTCTTGAAGGAATTTCTTGAAGATCTATGTGTTTTATGAGTAGATTTCATCAATACTAGTGAAATAATGATGGAATTTCACACCAAATTAATGGATATTGCTTACCTTGAAGATGGTAGGGGTTGGAGGTCTTGAGAGGGTGGGAGAAGACCCCAAAATTAGTCCAAAAGAAATAGGAAAAAATGAACCCTAAAATTGACTTAAAAGAGCTGGGGACTGGGGCGCGTCTACTCTAGCAAAGTGTCCTAGCTTTTCTGTCCATTACATTCAAGGGAAGACAAAAATCCATGTCTACTTTGGCGAAGCGAGCTCGCTTCGCTGTCCGCAAAAATAACTGGATGGTATATCTTTAGTAATTTGGTCATAACTTCTTCCACAGAGATCCGTTTGGACTCTATAATATATCTTTGGAAAGATATGTCAAAGGCCTACAACTTTCATGCTTTGTGTTTTTCCCAATTCCGTACAAATTTTCACTAGAATTTGCTGTAAGACAGAACTTCTGCAAACTTAGTCGATTTTGTCAATCTTACGCACCTTAAAATACTATTCTCACCCATACTCATCCCGATGGGACTTCACATGTTCAAAATATAACCTTAATATTCCTTTAACTCATTCATACCTAAGTCAAATTTACGGGTGTTACAACTACTTCGTGATATTTCACTGAGTTTGCCCTTAGGTTGGGTGGGTAAACAAAGTCCCACATGAAAAGTTACTAAAAATATTCTACTTATAAGTTGTTGTATACTCTAAATAGTGCGACGTATTTTGAGAAATAATATGTAGACTTAGCCAAAAGTGGATAATATCATATTATATTAAGAATATCTTTGGTCCATTTTAACGCAATACTTTGAACCTCTTGAAAATCCTAAGGTCCCACTCCACATGTGCGGTTATGACAGCTGAAGGAAACTCTTCAGCACTTCGTCAAATCCAATCCTTGATTCATCAATCATCCGAAATTAACCCGAGGCCCTCGGAACCTTAATCAAACATACAAACAAGTCACATACCATCACTCAAACTTATACCTATATTGGAAAAAATTGAGTTTATATATATTGAAGTGATTCTAAGATGACATGTCATGATAAGAAGGCTGGTCAAAGAATAATGATTAGCAAAGAGGCATGAGTTGCAACATATACGAGCATAGGTACAAGTAGAGGCACGGGAAAATATTTAAAAGGCTTAACGCTCGTACCTATTTAAATCTAAAAATTAAAGAGAATGAATCTGACAGCACAAAAGAATATAAATACGGTATTTAATAAGCATTAAATATCAGAAAAGTTAGAGAATTTGTATTAAATTACAATGATTATGTAACGTAGTAATTAATGCCTTTAATTGTCTATAATGACCTTATTATGACAAAGGCAAAATGTATATCTGAGAGATAGATATAAAAAGGAGGAGGCTGGTCATTTGTAAGGACACGAAACACTATTGGAATATTCAGATTTATTTTGCTTTATTCCTTTCATCTTATTATTAGCAAAATCAATTTCTATTATTCATTTCTTTGATTATCAGTAACCCGAATTCTTCTAAAATACAACTTTGACCGAAATTCTACTTTTGGTTAAACAAATTGGTTCCATTACCGGGAATTTGATAATCTATTCTTTCTTAACCTAACCTTTTTTGTTACATCAACAACCATGTCAAATGTTAACGACAACACCCAAGAAAACCATCAACTCCAAGGGGACCCACAAGTTGATCGCACCCTGATCCCTTCTGCACAAAGCTCGCCTTGACGGTCTCGAGAAGGCACTCCTGATGGATCTCACTCAAATGCAAATGCTCAATTTGACAATTATGAAGCTATCAATGAAGCTTTGCAAAAGCTAATCACTCAATAGGTCAATAAATCTCTCGAGGCCTTTGCCAGCCAGTTACCTGCTACACCACCAATACCAATTCCAAATAACAACACTTTGGAAAACCCTCGTTTCGGGCTTGCTAATTTGGGCAGTGGTGGAATCCCCAGCGAGTCGCGAGATGGAGAACCAGGTAAATTCTGATTTACAAAATTTAGTATTAACATTGCAGAAACAGCTCAAGGAGCAAAGTGACCGCATAGAGCAAATACCTGGAGTACCGCCTGTAATAAAAGGGATAGACATGGACAAATATTCACAAAAACCTTGGAAGCTAAGTGCTGCTCCTCTCCCAATTCCAAAGAAATTCAAAATGCCCGATATTCCAAAATACGATGGAACAACTTATCCACGAGACCACGTGACTGCATTCACAACTGCATAAAAGAAACGACTTGACCAAACAAGAAATTGAATCAGTATTGGTCAAAAAATTCGGTGAAACACTCACTAAAGAAGCATTAACATAGTATTCTTTTTTACCCGAAAATTCCATAAATTCTTTTGCTGAGCTTGCAAATTCATTTATCAAAGCACATTCGGGAGCTCAAAAAGTTAAAAAGAGAATGGAGGATATTTTTAAAATCAAACAAGGGGACTCAGAGTTGGTTAGAGAGTTCGTGGAGAGGTTCCAACGTAAAAGAATGACGTTACCACGTGTACTAGATAATTGGGCAGCTATAGCCTTCACTAGTAATTTGAATGAAAAAAACTCAGAAGCCACGAGGCGACTCAAGGAAAGTCTTCGTGAATTCCCAGCAACAACATGAAATGATGTTTACAACAAGTATAGCACGAAGCTAAGGATAAAAGAAGATATTATCTCACGATCTCAAAAAGAGGAAAAGGTGAGTTCGAGACGGGCAGAAACAGAAAAAAGTTCCGGTAAAAATAGATACGAACCATATATGGGCCCAGTGGGAAAAGATTCACGATCAAAACATGACAGTTCAAGGTACGATCATAGATTGAGAAATAGAGAGTCGGGCTCATCATCAAGGTTTGGGTATGATTGTAACACATGAGAGTCGCAGGATGATGATAGAAACTTGAAGGCAAAATTTGGTGGTTATAATTTTAATGTAAGCACTTCCGAGCAGGGAGATAAGGAAAACGAAAATATCAAAACTACGATTGAAGAACTGGAGGCTGTAGTATTATTTACACAATGGCCTGAAAGGAAAGTCTACGTAGGGGCCAATCTAAGCCAGGACATGAAAGGTAAGTTAAAAAAATTTGAAAACTATCGTGGATTATTTTGCTTGGTACCATTCTGATATGACAAGAATACCACCGGAGGTAATGAATCATAAGTTAAATGAAGACCCATCATATCCACCTGTCAAATAAAAGAAGAAAAGGCAAGGAACTTTTAAAAATCAGGTGATTCAAGATGAGGTCCAAAAATTATTAAAGATTGGGTATATCCGCGAGGTAAAGTATCCTAATTGGTTAGCTAATATTGTTGTAGTATCGAAAAAGAATGGTAAATGGCGAGTTTGAACAGATTACACAGACCTTAACAAAGCTTGTCCTAAAGATTCTTTTCCATTACCGCATATTGATCAACTAATTGGTGCTACTGCAGGACATGAGTTGCTAAGTTTTTTAGATGCGTATTCAGGATACAACCAGATCAAAATGGATCCTATAGATGAAGAAAAACTTCATTTATAACAGACATGGGGACTTACTGTTATAGAGTAATGCCTTTTGGTCTCAAAAATGCTGGTGCAACATATCAAAGATTGGTGACCAAAATGTTCCAAGAACATTTGGGAAAAACTATGGAGGTTTATATAAACGATATGCTCGTTAAACTCAACATTCAGGGGATCATATATCGCACTTGTCAGATACGTTTCAAATCTTAAAAAAATTCAATATGAAACTAAATCCTGAGAAATGTGCATTAGGTGTTGCATCAGGTAAGTTTTTCGATTTTCTTGTTTCTAATCGTGGTATTGAAGTGAATCCCGCACATATTAAAGCCATTGAAGAAATCCATGACACGCTTACAATTAAAAAAGAATTGCAACGGTTGACAAGAAGAATTGCAGCCCCGGGTAGATTTATTTCCAAATTATTAGAAAAGTTCTTTAAATTCTTTTCAGCTCTTAAAAAGCAATATCAATTCGAATGGACTGAGGAGTGTCAACAAGCACTCAAAAATTTGAAGACATACCTGTCAAATTTGTCGTTGCACGCAAAACCAAAGGTTGGAGAAAGATTACTCATCTATCTTGCTATCTCAGAAGTAGCGGTGAGTGATGTCTTAGTTCGTGAAGACCAAGGTAAACATTCTCTAATTTATTATGTCAGCAAATCATTATTATATGAAGAGATGCGGTATCCTCAATTAGAAAAGCTTACATTTGCACTAATTATGGCATCAAGAAAATTAAGGCCTTATTTTCAATGTCACCCTATTGCCATGGTGTTAGGAGATTTTTTGGTTGATTTTAGCCAAGGGATGCAATTAGAAAGAGAAAAAGAATTACAGGTGTTCAAGGGTTTAATCCAGGAATTTGGACCTTATTTACTAATGGCTCGTCTTATGTGAAGGGTGCAGGATTAGGAATTGTTCTAGTGCCACCTACGGGTGAAACCATTCGCCAAGCCATAAAATGCCATTCTATAACTAAAAACGCGGCAGAGTATAAAGCTGTGATTACAGGTTTAGAACTGGCACGAGAACTTGGCATTAATCAAATTGTAATCAAAAGCGATTCACAACTCGTAGTTAACGAAATGTTGAGGACTTATACATCCAGGGAAGCATGAATGCAGTAATACTTAGTAAAGGTACGGGATTTGATTAGACAATTTCAAACCTGGAAAGTCACACAGATACTAAGAGATAAAAATGTCGAAGAAGATTCCTTAGCCAATCTTGCATTTATGAAAGACGTGGAGAGCAATAAAAATGCTTCTATAATTTATTTGTTTCATTCGGTACTCGACCCAGAAAAAAATGAGTTAAATTTCAATAACTTAACATGGGATTGGAGAAACGAGATTGTCACTTTTTTGCAGTATGGCACCATCCCTGAAGATAAGAAAAAAGCTCACACGCTTCGAAAAAAGGCTGCTCGATATTGTTTAAAGCAAGGCAATCTTTATTGAAAAATATTTGGTGGCCCCTTAGCGAGATGCCTCGAGCCTTCTCAAATAGAATATGTAATGATAGAGATACACGAGGGGCATTATGGAAATCACGCAGGAGGAAGATCACTGGTAAGAACCATGATTAGAGCAGGCTATTATTGGCCTAATATGGAAGAAGAAGCGGAGAATTTCGTGACTAAATGTGATATGTGCCAAAGATATGGTAATAACATGCATAGACTTGCGAAACTGTTACATTCGGTAATTGCACCGTGGCCTTTTATGACGTGAAAAATGGATATCGTGGGTCCACTACCACAAGCAAAAGGACAGGTAAAATTTTCACTTGTACTCACTGACTACTTTACTAAATGGGTAGAAGCAGGAACATTTACACAGGTACGGGAAAAGGAAGTCAGAGATTTTATTTGGTGAAATGTCATATGTCGATTCGGTGTACCAATGGAAATCGTGTGTGATATGGACCACAATTTATAGGCGCACAAATCGCAGAATTTTTTTTAAGCTGGCAGATCAAAAGGATTACGTCCACGCCTTACCATCCGGTGGGTAATGGACAAGCTGAATCAACAAATAAAATCATTGTCAACAATTTGAAGAAACGATTAAAAGAATCTAAAGGCAATTGGCCATAATTGCTACCTAGTGTTTTATGGGCATATCGCACGACAACAAAAACAAGCACGGGTGAAACACCATTCTCATTGGTGTACGGAGTTGAAACCTTAATTCCAGTTGAGATAGGGGAACCAAGCATGAGGTATACGCAAACGTCAGAAGAATCTAATGAAGAAGAAATGCGCATAAACCTTGACTTACTTGAAGGAATAAGGGAATCCACATTAATAAGAATGGCAGCACAAAAATAAGTCGTGAAACGATATTACAATCGAAAGGCACAACTAAGATACTTCAAGATTGGGGACTTCGTACTCAAGAACGTTTTTCAATCCACGAAGGCAGCTAATGCAGGGAAATTAAGTCCAACTTGGGAAGGACCTTACAAGATTCATAGTATTGCGGGGAAAGGAGCATACGAACTGGAAACAATGGATGGCAAGATATTACCCTCACATTGGAATGTTGTTCACCTAAAGAGATACTATTTCTAAGGAATACCTACGGGCAGGTATCCTCACTTTAAAATTTTGTTTTAAATTATTAAAATTTTACTAACGATTTTAGATGATAGGCAAAAATCTAACCAGTACTAAATGACGAGTCACGGCCTGCAAGGCACGTGGAATTGATGAAAATTCCTGGTTTAGGGTTACAATTATTCTGATAGAAATTGAAACAGGTTAAGCAGTCTTCATTTATAATCGTACCTCCGAGTCCCATATGTTTTATTCCTTTACAGGAAAAGGACCAAATAAGAGGAACAGTAAAGTGCTCGAGATTTCATACTTCAAAGCTCAAACACTTTGGGGGACTATATGATATACACGTAGTCAAATGTATAAAGAAGGCAAAGAAGATTGAGAAATAATCAAAAGTTCAAGCCTAAAAAGTCAACTCATTGAAAGAGTCAAGTGCAGAGCAAAGAGTCAAGTACAGAGTAAAGTTACGAGCCAAAGCCAAATAAAAACCTTATCTTAGTTAGGTTAAAAGGCAATGTAATAAAACCTTGTGTATTTTTCAAAATACTGAAACATGTTACAAATAAAAACATTGTGTTTTATTTCCTTTTTTGAAATGTGTTGTAAGAAAAACAGTTACAAAAAAGTTATAGAAGTTATTCAAGTACATGTAAGATGTTATTTAAAGCTTGACAAAGTTCAAATAAAAGCTTGTCGAAGTTATTCCAAAAAACGTGTGTATTCCTATTTATTTTGTCGTATATTAACACCATTATAAAGTTGAGACGTCTTCTTCGTTAAGTGTCAAATATAAAATGGCCCTCTTTTATAACAATTCATGATTGATTTAAAACATTCATGGGATAAGTAAAGCATTTTACAAAATATAAATGCAAGTTATTCAGTAAGTCCTTAAATGTAAAAGCAAGAATAAACAAAACAAAAGTTCAAATAACAAACTTCTTAATATTAAAAAGTTTAGACTAAGTGTGAACTTAGCCATAAACTAAAAGTTGCTTATACAAAATGCCCCATAAAAGGACTGGGGACTTAACGTTTTTAACAAACCCTTAAAAAAACAACCAAGGGTTTCAACCACATACCACCAAAAAAAAAAGTCATGCATCATAAACTTGTCACTAGGGAAGAGAAGAAGGAACTGAAGCAGAGTCATCAGTAGGAGCAGGTTCAACTTGACTCAAAGCAATTAGAGCATTCACCATACCCATATCATCTTCAATGTTCTTAGAGGTTTCATCCACGAGAGAAGAAAAATTTTGGCATTGTTGAGTCTTTTCAATAGTTTCTTTGATTTTGGATAACTCAGATTTCAAATTAAAATTCTCCTGGCTAACTTCAACAAGGATATCATGGCGAGAATTCAAAAATGCCCAACTCGCTTCAATTGCGATTTTGTCTTCAAGAATCTCGTAATCTCTTTCCCAATCAGCAATTTCACTTTTTAGCTTCTCATTCTCAGCCAAGGTAGAATTGTAAGAAATTTGAAGAACAGTATGTGAACTCTCTAAAAACCGAACCTTACCAGAAGATTCTCGGAGGTCTTCTTGAGCTTGAGTCAGAGTCTGCACGAGTTCACCAGCATATGCTTCTTTTTCACCTAGAGGGCCTTCAGCTATCTGATCTCTTCACTGGCCTTGGAAAGTTGCTCAGAAAAAAAGGTTTCAAGACGATTCTTTTCTTTATCTGCTTGATTTGAGGAAGCTTTTACAATTGCCAACTCTGAAGTCAAAGCCCTTACCTGCTGCTCTAAGGTACTTTTGATGTCTTCTAATATTTCCATGTCGATCTGAAGACACTCATACTGTTCCCTCTAATTATCTGCTTCAACTTGATACTCGTGCATCAACTGCTCCGTGTGAGAAACCCTCTTTATTATTTTTGTACCCGCGAGGTTGATCTGAAAAAGAAAAAAAGAAGTACGATAAGGGTTTTACAAAAAGGAATAACAAATTATCCACACAAAAAAAAAGAATACCTTTAATGACGAGTGTATTATGTCATTCATCAAAGTTATAGAATTATGACTTTCAAGCTTGGCCTTCTCGATTAGGGCGATCAGAGGTTTCAACCACACATCAGCCCCGCCTGATTTTCTCAAAAGATTACCATCAGCAGGGACTTCGATGATAACCTGTCTCGTGGCCTCACCTCCACTTGAGGAACCAACTTCAGTGTAATGAAAAGTCAAAGGAGGAAGAGTTGAAGGAGGAACGGTAGAAGCAGTCAAAATAGCATGGGGAGGAACTGTAGCAGCCACGACCGGCAAAGGAGGTATCACAGGAACGAGAGTAGAAGAAGAAGCAAGGGGCTTTTCATCAGAAATCGGACCTAAACTTTCACTATCAAACCTGTGGTTAAAAAGCTGCCTAACAGAATCATGAGCAGCAGCAGGAACATCATCATCAGGGATCACCACCGAGGCTTCAACAGACTCAGTAAAAGGAATAGAATGAAGGGGAGAGGCTTCATCATCAGAAACGATCCGTCTACGAGCTCGCAGTCTTTTTACCAAGGAACTCCCATCTTCCTCTTCTTTAGAATCTTGGTCAACAGTAGCTTTTCTTTTCGATAAAGAGCCTAAAAGTATCTCTTGAGCCCTTTCCAAAGAAATTCAAGAAGCTACGACCGCCTCAGCCCTAATACCTTGAACGGCAAATCCTGACAAAAAGAAGGATTAAAATAAGTTCTAAAGAGTTAATAAAAAAGTGTTATAAAAAAAACTCTTACCATGAGTTTTCACTTTCCAACCAAATCGTTGGGAGAGAGTTTTCCAAGATCTATCCTCTATTGGAGCTGTATTTAATAATTTTCCTACCCAACCATGAAAATTGGGAATTTCATCAACAACTCCATGGTTGCTGGAAAAGAAAAGGAAAATTAAAACAATGATCATCAAAATTGAGGGAAAAATATACGAGAAAGTTATTAAAAAAAAAACTCACGTGCAAAATTCCACTTCTCAAGGAAGGGAATATTTTCTTCACCCACTAAACCAACAGTGGGGGAAACAACAAACCTGGTATACCAGCCACGGTCTCTGTCATCTTCTGGACTGACAAAAACTCTTTTACTCCTTGCTACTAAAGTAAAAACACCTTGGCGAAAGAGTCTGGGAGAATAAAGGTGAATTAAATGAGAGAAAGTAAAAGGAACACCTGTCATGTTGGTCAAATGCCTCAAACACGCGACAACCCTCCATACTATAGGGCCAATTTGACCTAAACAGACGTCGAAAAACGACAGAATTCAAGGATAACGGGGCCAATAGCAGGTTTGAAACCTAATGTGAAAGGGTATGTATAAACAAAAGAAAACCCAATTAAATAGGAGGTGATTCTTTAGTTTGCATTGAGAATTATAATGGGGGAATCATGACTCCAATGGCAGTCTTTACGAACTAAAACAATCAGACATTCAATGATTTGAGTTGGGTAGATATCAACACGATCTAAAAAGGACACTTGATTTCTAAGGGATTCTCTATCATTATAGAAAGATAGTTCCGCAGGAACTATTTCTTCCACTGAAGGTTCACGAAGAGGTTCTGAGGGTTCCTTACCTCTAGAAAAAGACCTTTGAGAAAGAGAACCTCTGGTTCTAGAAGAGGGACTGGAACTAGATGAAGGAAGAGAAGAACCACGTATGGATGAAGACCCTAAATTACGCAGTCTGCCTCCTCTTCTGCTTCTACTAGGGGCAGGAGGAAAGTTATCAACAATGGAGGCTCGCCTAGGGTTAGGGTTTGATGAAGACATGGTAGTAAGAGGAAGAAGCAAACAAGGATTGAATATTCTGAGAACTTTATGATAGAAAGACAAAAATAAAAACTATATTTATACTCAGAAGCAACCGTCCAAGGAAAAGTTATAATGATAGAAACGTCATGATGAGAACTGACGTTTCGTAATTAGTGCAGACGTTAAAAAACCTTGAAAAATATTGAAAAGTCGCAGAATCAACCAAAAGGTGCCACGTGTAACGGGCATTAAATAGAAGTGACAAATGAAGCGACAATTTCAATGAAAAACTGATGGCGGCAAATATTTCCGCTTTAATAAAATTCACTTCCCAAATATTCAATTGATGAATAAATGGCAAGTGGGGGGAGGGGGGGACTATCTGTATTGGAAAAAATTGAGTTTATATATATTGAAGTGATTGAAAGATGACATGTCATGAAACGAAGGCTGGTCAAAGAATGATGGTTAGCAAAGAGGCACGAGTTGCAACACATACGAGCAGAGGTACAAGCAGAGGCACGTGCAAATATTCAAAAGGCTCAACGCTCGAACCTATTTAAATCCAATAATTAAAGAGAATGAATGTGACAGCACTAAAGAGTACAGATACAGTATTTAATAAGCATTAAATACCGAAAACGTTAGAGAATCTATACTAAATTATAATTATTATGTAACTTAGCATTTAATGCCTTTAATTGTCTATAATGGCCTTATTATGATAAAGGTGAAACGTATATTTGAGAGATAAATATAAAAAGGAGGAAGGTGGTCATTTGTAAGGACACGAAACACTATTGGAATATACTGATTTATTTTGTTTTCTTCCGTTTATCTTATTATTAGAAAAATCAATTTCTATTATTTATTTTTTTGATTATCATAACCCGAGTTCTTCTAAAATACAGCTTTGACCGAAATTCCACTTTTTGGTTAAACAATACCCCAATATCAAGATTTTCACTGCCGATCGGAAACTCCAAAATTTTAATTTCGCCAATTCAAGCCTAAATCTACCCCGGACCTCCAAATTATATTCCGAACACGCTCTTAAGTCTAAAATCTCCAAACGAAGCTATCCGAACCACCAGAATTCACATTCGAGACCTTCTACTCATAAGCCAACATCCGATTGACTTTTCAAACCTTAGCTTCCAGATTAGAGACTAAGTGTCTCATTCTACTCTAAAATCACTCCGAACACAATGCAACCAACACGATATGACCAAATACAACTGAATAACATACAGGGGAGCAAAAATGGGGGAAGCGGAGTCGCATGAGTACATAGTGATTACTAATGAACTGATCATATTTGCGTCTTTACTCAATGCAATTAAAGTTGCCGTGTCTCTTTGTTAAGTTTTCCAAATTCCATTTATTTTCACTTGTGGAGTTGCTTCATAACCAAGCAAACAAGCAACAGATACGTTCTAAATGGCATTATTGTGTCTCACAATAGATAAATGAAATCCAAGAAATTCATTTACTTGATGACAATTAGCCAAAATAATTTTGATTGAGCTTGTGATTATGTCGAAGTTCCTTTCTTTTGTTTTTTTGACCCCTTTCGAAATTAAAAAACAAGTAAGTCACTGCTAATTACACTTTTACTATTTGAGTTATCTTTCATACGTTACTCAATAATGAAGACGTAACGCATTCCAAATTATGAATTAAAGTTTAATCAAATCCAAATTAAATTTAAAGACATTGAAAGGAAACAAATTCTATTTAAATTGGAGTTGTACACCAAAAAAAAGGAAAAGAAAATGAAAGGTTGCCAAACCCTTATAAACAAAGGTTTGTAATGGTCGATTGAAGGTAGAGGTGGGGTTCACTAAGAAGAGTTTTTAAGTTTTGGCAGTTTAGTTATATGTTAATTATTTTGCGCAGAAGAATCTAGTTTTCTTTACTCAAAGAAGGGAATGTGACACATTTTAAAATTAGTCTACAACTGTGATGCGTGAGCCTGGGGAGGTGACCTTAACACTTAAACTAGCCCAACCATAGTTGTTAAAGGACTACTTTTTTAATCCAAAATGCTTCAAAAACCAAATTTTATAGGTCTAGAGCTAGCACATCTAGCTGATTCAATTGGGATCAACTTCCACAAGTTGGACTAACACATTATTTATTAAAATTAGCAAATAGTTAAATGAATTAAATATGTACCACGTATTAAGCATTATCATTGGGAGATTCTCAGTATTTCTTTTTCACCCTTCTCTTCTTTTTAGTTACCATATGTAATGGAAAAGAATATTGAAATCCCGAATGTTAGTGATATAATTAACTCTCTGTCAATCATGAGCTTCGGTTCCAGATTAATCAAAGCCAGAGGTGTTATGTAAATATTAATACTGGAGGGGCTTACTTTTCTGGTAATCATGATTAAGGGGTAAATGTGCACAAAGCATTGAAGAAAAGACAGTTATTCATCTTACATTTAGTCATGTCGGAATCAAGTACTTAAACAACTTTCTGTGATTTTGCATTTAACCGGCAGATGCTAATTACTACACCTTTTCTTACATTAACTTGTCTTTTCATATATGAAAATTTGGAGATTTTTTTTTAATGGCATGGACCCCGTTGTTGAACAAGAAATTAGGTAAAAAGTGCACGGTATAGCCAGTTTTCGAATTGGTCATTCAAAAATAGCCAGCATTTATCAAGTCAATGAAAAATAACCACTATTTTGCTGCAACAGAGACCGGTCCAGCATATTATTCTGGAGTTCGGTGCACCTGTGTATGAACTCCAGCATATTATGCTGGACCGGTATACTTTGCTGACTCCAGTATAATATACTGGAGGCTGGAGCACCGGTGCTCCAAACTCCAGTATCTTATGCTGGAGCGGTATACTTTCTGGAACTCCAGTATATTATGCTGAAGTTCTAGTGTACTTATGCTGGAACTCCGTCATATTATGCTGGAGTTCCAGCATACTTATTCTGGAACTCCAGTATAATATGCTGGAGTTCAAGTATACTTATGCTGGAACTCCAGCATAATATACTGGCGTATTTTTCGGGTTTTGAACAGTGTTTTCGCTTAAATTTATCTTTACATGAAAAGTGACTAAATTTCGATTGCTTTTGAAATTGGGCTATTTTTGAACAACTGTGAGCACGTGATTTTTGCCCTATATGAGAAATACTCCCAAAAATTCAAAATAAAATAATTTTTCTTTGTGTGCAA
>MU705046.1:0-18073 GCA_026770625.1 Nicotiana glauca
GATAATTCCTTCTTCGATTTGTGTTAACTAATGTATGGCATGAACTAACGCATGCGGATATGGGTTGTAACAGATAACAAATAATCGATTCGATTTATTGATAAACCGATTCGAATGCACACCCCTACTTCTATCTGATTAATTATTTACAAGGATGTAAAATAAAAGAAAAGATCAATCTACTTAAAGTCACAGTTCCAAACTAATTAGGATTTGATTATATGAAATGCACAACCTTTAAATAGGGTGGTAAAATGATTAAAAGAAAATATTTAACCATTCGTATCATCCACTAAAAATGGGTTGGATAATGAACTTTTTAAAAACAGGTCAAATATGGATAAAAGTTATATTATCAATTTAAAAAATGGATCATCAATGGTTCTAACTTTTACATTTGTAAATCCTCAAATTTGGGGTTCCTCTAGTTATAGAGAGTGGAGACCAAGAATTCTTCCAAAAGTAATCATATGTAACAAGTCATGGATAACCCATATTATCTTCCAGTTAACCCGTTTTTTATCCATATTAAATGTGATTTAGGTCGAATAATTTATCCATTTTTTATTACCCGTTTTTCGACCCGAACCATATCCAATCAGATCTGACACGCCCTTTTGTCACTCCTACATGTAAACATGTACAAATCATGTGAAATTAGAAGAATGAAATTTAGGGTTCATGTTTGGTTTGAGAGGAAACTTCGACATGCTTTCTATATCATAAAAGAAAATATAAAATGTTCTGTCTAATTGAAGACTGGGCCCAATGTATTTATATGACCCGAAACTTAATATTCTATGATACTCTAAACTGGGCTACTCGGATAAATTACAACATATTGCCCAATGTAATGGGTCTAACATTAGCCTATACCCACTGGGCCTATTCTAATAGCCACCATCAAGTTGGAGGGTGACAAAACACCCAACTTGCGAAGATGAAAATAATGAGCAGGCCCAAGCAAGGCTTTTGTGAGCAAATCAGCAACTTGAGCAGAGTTGGAGACATGATGTAAACTCAGTAGGCCCTCACCAAGTTTGTGTCTAACAAAATGACAATCAAGTTCAATATGTTTTGTCCGTTCATGAAACACAGGATTGCGAGCAATATGCAAAGTTGCCTGCCTATCACAGAACAGAGGAACATGAGAAGAAAAGATACCAAATCACCCAACAATCTAGAGACCCAAGTAACCTCTGTAGCAGCCTTACTTATGGTTTTGTATTCAACCTCAACAGATGAAAGGGAGACAACATGATGCTTCTTGGACTTCCAACCGATAAGGCTCCCACCAAAGAAAATGCAAAACCTAGAAACCGATCTCCTACTATCAGCACAAGAAACCCAATCACTATCACAAAATACTTGCAAGGATAAATCAGGAGAAGAATTGAAAAATATACCACAATCATAGGTGGCTTTCAAATATCTCAAAACATGATGAGCAGCTTGCATATGGGGAACACAAGGAAACTGTAAAAATTGACTGAGTTGCTGGACTGCAAAGCTGATATCAGGTCTGGTGTAGGTTAAAAAATTCAACTTCCCAACCAGACATATGTAATGTTCAGGCTTAGGTAGAGGGTCTCCAACCTTGGCTTTCAATTTGACATTCAACTCAAGAAGACAAGAAGTAGGGGTACAAGAAGAAGACTGAAATGATTCTAGCATGTCATGCATGAACTTCTTTTGATGTAAAAGAATTCCAGAATCAGAATAAGAAACTTCAATCCCAAGGAAATAGTTAAGGGACTCTAAATTCTTAATTATGAACTGCTCATGTAAGAACCCTTTTAAGGAAGAAGTTCGTGCAAATCAGCCCCTGTAAGGATGATATCATCCACATAAACAACTAGAATTACCAAGGAAGACCTAGAACCGCTAGTAAATAGAGAGTAATCATTCAATGAATGGGAATAACCTCTAGAGCACCAGGCATGGGACAATTTAGCATACCACTACTTAGAGGCCTGCCTTAGGCCATAAATAGACTACAGAAGTTTACAAACCAAGGGGGCAGAAGTAGAGGAAGTACGAACAGAAAGCCTAGGAGGAAGCTTCATGAACGCCTCTTCATCAAGATCACTATGGAGAAAGACATTACTTACATCAAGTTGAAACATTGGCCATTAATGTTTAATAGCTACATCAATCAAGGTTTTGACAGAGGACATTTTAACAACTGGGGATAAGATCTCATGAAAGTCAACCCCCTCAACCTGTGTGTCCCCTCTAATAACTAGCCTGGCCTTATACCTTTCTAAGCTACCATTTACTTTATACTTAACTTTGTACACGCACTTACAACCTATAAGCTTTTTACCAGGAGGAAGAGAAACAATATCACAGGTCCTATTGGCCTCCAAATCTTCAAATTCTAACCCCATTACATTCTGCTACTCAGGTATGACTGGAGCCTGAGAGTAGTAGGAAGGTTCAGGGATGTGAATGTGACTAGGGTGACAGTGTTATGAGGAGAAACAGAATTGTGATTTTGGAGGAAATAGAGGTATTGCAGAGGTAGTCTTGAAGATAACTATGAGGGCTGTGATCAGGCCTCCTTAAAGGAACAGAAGAAGAAGGAATGGGAGAAAAGAAAAGACATGTTTGTAAAACACGATGTCTCTTGATACAAAGCATACTTTAGTGGCTAAGTTATAGAGCTTATATCCATTTTTACCAAAAGGGTAACCTACAAAGACACAAGGAAAAAATATAGGGTGAAACTTGTTTTTGTGCGATTTTGTGATAGTAGAGTAACAAAAACACCCAAAAACCCTAAGATAGGATTAAAGGAGAGGCTTATTGTACCAAAGTTCATAAGGACTCTTAGAGTGAAGTAGGGGAGAAGGAAACCTATTAATGAGATAAGTGGCAGTAAGGATACAATCCCCCAAAAATCTGAGGGGTAGATGGGATTGAAAGAGAAGAGCTCTTGCAGTTTCTAATATATGTCTATGCTTCCTCTCCACCACTCCATTCTGTTGAAGAGTGTGAGAATAGGTGGTTTGATGTACTATCCCTTTAGCAGAGAAGAATTGATGGCCAGAAGAACTAGAACCCAATTCGAAAGCATTATCACTCGTTACTGTTTGAACTTTAGAATTGAAGTGTGTTTCAACCATAGCAATAAAGGCCTATAATATGTGAAAGACATTACTTTTGGATCCCAGCAAATGTGTTGAGGTTGCCCTAGAGTAGTCATCAACTATTGTCAAAAGGTACTGGGAGCCAGTGTAGGTTGGCGTAGGGTAGGGTCTCCAAGTATCAATGTGTATAAGTTAGAAAGGGTGAGTAGAATGAATGGAGCTATCAGGGAAAGGTAAACTGGCATGTCTTGCTAGAGGACATACTGACAGGTAAAGGATTGTTTAAGAGAAAATTTAAAAGTAATAGCATAAATAAGTCTCAATTTTGAAAAAGAAATGTGTCCAAGTTTATAATGCCACACAATTTCATCTTTATTCACTTTAGAAGAAACATCAATGGTATTTACAATTATACTATCAGCATTAACATCAATAGAAACTACAGAAACAGAAGAAAGAGTGGAAAAACAAGAATTAAAGGAAGCAGAACTAGTAGAAGGTGGAGCATTGGCTTGTTGACACAACTTGTAGAGTCCATTGTCCAATCTACCAAGAACCACTGGTTTCTTCACTGAAGGGCCCTGTAAAATACAAGCATTCTTGGTAAATTGAACAACATCATCACAATGAGACAACAACTTGTATACTGAGATGAGATTATGTTGAAACTAAGAATATAAAGATCATTGTGGAGAATTAGATCAGGAAATAGGGCTAAAGAACCAACATTAGTAACTTTGATCTTATATACATTTGGTAAGGAAATAAGATAAGGGACGAGTAATGTTTAAATGTCAAAGAGCAGACTTTTAACTGAGGTCATATGGTCTGTAGCTCCAGAATCAAATATCCAGACAATCCCATTTACTTTAGACAGCATACAAGCCCCATAGGAAACCCCTTTATAAGGTAAGAGCTTACCAGCAAAATTGGCAGAACCTATGAGTTCCAGAGATGTAGCAGAATTGGAAGAAGAGATTTGTGAGTGTTGAAGCAGCATCATCAACTGAGAATATTGTTCTTTGGTGAGTCTTGGGAGGGCATAGGACTGATGATGATATGCTATAATTGTGTATTTTGGCCACTAATTGCACTCTAATTTGCTGGACTTTAATAATGTTTGAGCTTTAAATGGTATTAATTTGCACTGAGTGTGTACTTTATACTTTGCAAGAGCGATTCTGAGTTACAATGAAGTTATGGAGCTTATTAAATCTATTATGGAGCTTTGAAGTCTGAGTAAAAGCCCATGGAGTAAGTTGGGATTGTTCGAGGATTAACGGATAATAGTGCACTCAATAAGAAGAATGAAAAACTGAACAAGAGACCACCCAGGTGCCCGGCCGTGCACCAGACGCGCATGATAAGAAGAATACTAACCAAAGTATGTGGCCATATGCGTCGTCACCTGCCCAGGTAAGCGTACACACACATTTGTTCGGGAAAATTTTCCCAAGCCTATTTTGGTAATTTCGGAGGCGACTTCCTTGACCTATTTGAAGCCCAACTCATCTAAAAAGAGGATATCTTGGATTTTTAGAGAAACTTCTATGAGAGGAAGAAGGAAGAAGCAACGAAAAAGAAAAATACTTTATCCAATTCACTCAATACGGAAGTATGTTAGATTTTGGAAATTGTAATCTCTTCTTGTTCTTCTAATACTCTTGCTATGAATATTTTCTCTGTTATGGAGTAATACTCCTTAGGGTAATTGATAGTTGTTCTGAATTGACTATCGTTTTGGGTTTTACTTTATGTTAAGTGCCCGAATTCAATGAATATGTTATTAATTGAATTACAAAGCTCATTATGGTCTTACTTTAATTGAAAGATAAGTGTTGATGCTATTTGCGTTGTGCCATCTTATTTGGGTTGATTTTACGCCTCTTCTAGGAAATCGAAAAAGCTTAGAGAGTTATCAATTAAACCAGTTCAGAAGAATAATCGAGAGGTGTTCTTCGAAAGAGCATTTATTCACTACTTTAGGGCATATGTTCATAGGACATGTTATTAGGCTAATTAAAGAAATCACATTTATTCGGAAGAAGAATTTGAATCCGTGAAGTAGCCTAATCATATATTGAAATTGAAGGAATCAATAGAAGTTAAGAATGAATTTAACACAGAGTTACCCGAAACAATAGTCGATCACATATCTTGTCACAACCCTTACTTCTTCTATTGATATTCCATCGTTGTTACTAATCTTTAGGGTATTATCAGTTTCTTACAATTGATAATCTTAGTTTTATCTTTAGTCGATAATAACATCAAACAAAAGGTTTATTATCCTGGATAGTATTGATCTGAAGATTTATCAGAATATTATTGAAACCAATCCCTGTGGAGACGATTTAATACTATACTATCTTTGACTAGCGAGCCTACATTTTATACACCAATTTTGTGCTCATTAAATTTTGGTATCGTTGCCGGGGATTTGTGATTAATAGTGTTTAAATTAATTTTTAGTGCTAATCCAGGAACAACTTTATTTTTTTCTTTTTTTTATGCTCTTCTCATCTGTGTGCAGGCAACATGCTAAGTTTAACGGTGTATAACTCGATCCTCTTCAAAGGACTTGGTGACATCCAACCCAGAGTTAGAAAAGCACCTGAGGCAGTTTAAATGAGAGAAAGGATCGAGTGGATTGTTGTTGGGGATCTAAGACTCAATCCTAACTGAATTATTGAGGATGCGTTTGAAAATGCAGTTCCTAGGTAGGGAGATCACTAGGAGATTATGCTAGACCGATGTATAACCAATGATAGTCTAGTGTGAGGCTCCCACCCATCGATGCCAACAATTTTGATGGTCTTTGATGAAATTATGCATTTGCAGAAGCAATCCCAATGAAGATCCAACCAACAATCTGATGGTCTTTGATGAAATTATGAACACATTTCGCTACAATAGAGCATCACATGATACTATATACCTCAAAGCATTCCTGTTCTCACTGAAGGAAGATGTAAAGCAGTGGTTGAGAAGTCTGCCCATAGGGTCAATTCGTACATGGAAGGAGATGAATACCAAGTTTCTGGAGATGTACTTCTAAGCTGCTAAAACTAGGAGGGTGAGGAAGGAGATTCACAATTTCAGCCAAGGTGAAGAATAGACAATTTTTGAGGCATGGGAAAGATTTAAGGATTAATTGCGGACGTGCCCTCATAACGGAATGGAGCAATGGATACAACTTTAGGACTTTTGGGATAGGTTAAACCCGTGATCAAGGAGATTGCTTAATAGTGCAGTTGCAGGTCCTCTTATGAAGAAAGCTCTGAAAGAGATCGTCTCTCTTTTGAATGAACTATCTGAAGATGCAGATCAATGGTCCAAGGACCAATAAGATCGAAAAGATCAGAAGGGGTGCACTAAGTAGAATTGAAGAAGATCAGTAGGGGTGTACTAAGTAGAATAGTCAGTAGCAATGCAGGCCCAAGTTACAGCTATGGCTAAGGACACCAAGAAATTAACGATGGCTCAGGTGCAAAATTAACCACGGGTGGGTTGTGATATCTGTGGATTGGGACACCCTACACATGAGTGTCAAGTTACAACTGAGGAAGTCAACACTGTGGGGAACTTTAATAGAGGAAGATACCAAGGTGGGAACAACTTTAATGCTATGGGTCCAAGACATCCAGGTTTTTCGTGGAGTTCACCTAATGGGAGCTTGAACTCATGGCAACAAAATAATCTCAGAACCTAGGTTCTGGGATTACCAGGTTTTCAGAACCAGTAGAGGCAGCAATAGCAGCCACCACAACCAAATTAGTCAAATATGGAGGATCTTATGAAGGGATTCATCAACAAAACATATGAAAAATTTGAGACTCAGGGCACGACAATCAGGAATTTAGAAAGAAAAGTAGGATAGATTGACAATTTTTTATCTGAGAGGGATCCTGGGACTCTTCCCTCTAACACTGAAAAGAACCCAAAGGAAACAATCAAGGTTGTATCTCTGAGAAGTGGCAAAGCATTGATTGCCCAGTGGTGAAGGTTTGACCTGAGGTGGTTAACAAGCCGATTGAGGCACCGACAGAGAAAATGAGTGAAAAAAGGCCAAGTAGTGAGGTACAAAAGGATATTGATGAAAGTAGACATATACGAGCTCTACCATTCTCTCAAAAGATGAAACAGGGGAAACTTGACAAATATTTTGGGTGATTCTTGGAGATGCTCAAGCAACTTTATGTGAACATTCCCTTTACATAAATACTCACTCGGATGCCTGCTTATGCAAAGTTCTTAAAGGAAATCTTGTCCAGCAAAAGAAAATTAGAAGAGACAACAGTGGTCAGTTGAATGCCCAATATCATTCTCGTTGGGGACCCAGGAAGCTTCACAATATCATGCTCGTTGGGGAGTAAAAAATTTGACAAGGCCCTCTATGATTCTGGTGCGTCTATAAATCTAATGCCTCTATATGTATTCAGAAAATTGGAATGTGAAATTTGAGTGAGAAAATCAATACCAGTGTCCCTACACTGGTCGACCAGACTACTATTTTGCTTGAGGAAATCATTGAAGGTACTCTATTGCGGGTGGACAAGTTTGTGTTCCCCGTAGACCTTATCATGGTAGATATGGAGGTAAACAAGGATGTGTCTTTAATTCTGGGGAGGCCATTTTTATGTACAAGTAGAGTCATCCTTGATATCTATGAGGGGCATATTAGGCTCAAAGTGGGCAATGAGAAAGTGGTGCTCCAAATGAAGACAATGATGAAATACCCCCAGTGATGAGGCATCTACCTACTCGTGTTTCAAGCTAGATGTCACTGGAGAGTTTTCTGAAAAATACAAGTTTGACAAGCTTGTGGGGGATACTCTAGAGAAGTGTATTACTCAGTCTAGCACAGTGAAAGATAAAGATCTTGAAATAAAGAAAGAGGTTGAAGCTCTTAAAATTGAGGATCAACTGGTTGACGAAGAGGATTTAAAAGATGAGGCTTATAAGCCCAATGTGGAATTGAAAGTCCTCCCCACTCACTTGAAATATGCTTTTCTCGAAACTAACAATTTTTGTGTGATTGTTTCTGCTGACTTGACAAGTACACAGGAGCAAAAGTTGGTGGAGCTGCTGACAAAGCACAAGAAGGACTTTGGTTGGAGCATAGTTGATATTCAAGGAATAGCCATTTGCATACACAAAATTTTATTGGAAGAAAATAGCAAGCCAGTGGTGTAGCCTCAACGCAAGTTGAATAAAAATTTGGATGAGGTAGTGCATAAGGAGATTATCAAATTACTAGATGTGGGAGTGATATTTCCCATCTCTGATAGAGCCATCTTTGATATCTATGAGGGGCATCTTATGCTCAAAGTGGGCAATAAGAAAGTGGTGCTCCAGATGAAGACAATGATGAAATACCCTAGTGATGAGGTGTTTGCCTACTCGTGTTTCAAGCTAGATGCCATTGGAGAGTTGGCTGAAAAATACAAGTATGACAAGCTTGTGGGGGATACTCTAGAGAGGTGTATTACCCAATCTAGCACAGTGGAGGATGAAGATCCTGAAATAAAGAAAGAGGATGAAGCTCTTGAAATTGAGGATCAAGTGGTTGACGAGGAGGAACTAAAAGAGGAGGCTTCTAAGCCCAATGTGGAATTGAAAGTCCTCCCCACTCACTTGAAATATGCTTTTCTTGAAACTAACAATTTTCCTGTGATTATTTCTACTGACTTGACAGGTACACAGGAGAAAAAGCTGGTGGAGATGCTGACAAAGCACAAGAAAGCCATTGGTTGAAGCACAGTTAATATTCAAGGAATAGTCTAGCCATTTGCATACACAAACTTATTTGGAAGAAAATAGAAAACCAGTGGTGCAGTCTCAACGCAAGTTGAACAAAAAATTGGATAAGTTAGTGCATAAGGAGATTATTAAATTGCTAGATGCGGGAGTGATTTTTCCCATCTCTGATAGCCAGTGGACTAGTCTAGTGCAAGTTGTACCTAAAAGGAGGGGCATGGCAGTGGTAAGAAATGAAGATAATGAATTGATCCCCACAAGAATAGTCACTAGGCGGAGAATGTGTATTGATTATAGAAGTCTGAATAATGCAACAAGGAAAGATCATTTTCCACTCCCCTTTATTGATTAAATGCTCGAGAAAGTGGCTGGACATGGATGCTATTGCTTCTTGGATGGGTACTCAGGCTACAATCAGATACCCATGGCCCAGAAGATGTCGAGAAGACAACATTCACTTGCCCGTCAGGTATTTTTGCTAACAGAAGGATTCTGTTTGGGTTGTGTAATGCACCTGCCACTTTTCAAAGGTGCATGATGTCTATATTCTCTGATTTAAACGGGAAATGTCTAGGGTTTTCATGGATGATTTCATCCTTTTGGGTGATGACTTTTAGGATTGTTTGATAAATTTAAAGGTCGTGCTTGAATGTTGTAAAGCCACTCACTTGGTCCTAAACTGGGAGAAGTGTCACTTCATGGTGAATGAGGAATTGTCCTGGGCCTCATAGAATTGAAGTTGATAGAGCTAAGGTTGGTGTAATTGCTACGCTCCCTCCACCGACTTTTGTGAAGAGAATAAGAAGTTTTTAGGGATGTGTTGGGTTCTATAGGAGGTTCATAAAAAAAATTCTAGCATTACCAAGTCGTTGACAACATTGCTAGCGAAGATGCCAAGTTTATTTTCAATGTGGAGTGCTTAAGAGCATTAGAATTGATAAAGGAAAAGCTTTTGAGTGCTCCTATTATGGTGAAACCTGATTGGAGCCAGTCATTTGAGATAATATGTAATACTAGTGATGCAGTTGTGGGAGCAGTTCTAGGGAAACAAAGAGATAAAATGTTTAGGCCTCTCTACTATGCGAGCAGGACAATGAATGATGCTTAAGTCAATTATTCCACTACTGAGAAGGAGTTCTTTTCTTTGGTCTTTGCTTTTGACAAGTTTAGATCATACCTTGTGGGGAGTAAGGTGATTGTACATACTGATCACTCAGCTTTGAAATTCATGTTGAGTAAGAAGGAGTCCAAGCCGTGTCTGATGCATTGGGTGTTATTGCTCCAAGAGTTTGACTTGAAGATAAAAGACAAGAACGGTACAAAAAATATAGTCGCATATCATCTATCTCGACTTGAGGAAGCTCAGGTTGAAAAAGTCGAAATAAGGGAAGAGTTTCCCTGATGAGCAAATTTTCTCCATAGTTATGGTCTCAGAAAGGCCGCCTTGGTATGCGGATATAGTCAACTTTTTATCTAGTGGATAGTTGCCTCGTGACCTCACTCATTATCAATGACAGAAGCTTCAAGGTGAGGTAAAAAGTTATTTTTTGAATGACCCTTTCTTGTTTAAAATGTGTGCAGATGGTGTAATTCGCATATGTGTGCCTGAGAGATGGCAAGTGTTCTGTCTCATTGGCATGATGGAGCAGCTGGTGGACACTATGGTGGAAATCGCACTGCAGTAAAGGTCATAGAAGCTGGTTTATTTTGCCCTAATATGTACAAATATGCAAGAGCGTATGTAGCAGCACGTGACAAGTGTCAGAGAGAAAGTAATATTAGCGAGGGGGGCGAAATGCCTCTCAACTCCATTATGGTATGTGAAATTTTTTACGTTTAGGGCATTAACTTCATGGGTCTGTTCCCAAAGTCGGATTGTCATGAGTATATCCTAGTAGACATTGACTACATCTTTAAATTGGTCGAAGCAATCCCTACTAGTACCAATGATGCTCAGGTGGTGTATGAGTTTTCGTTGAAGAACATCTTTACCCGATTTGGGACACCTCCAGTGATTATCAGTGACAATGGGTCACACTTTGTGAAGTTGTTTGATGTAGTGTTGTCCAAGTATGGGGTTACACACAAAATAGGAACCCTGTACCACGCCCAAACTAGTGTACAACCGGGAACTTAAACGAATTCCTAAAAGACGGTTAGTTTTTCTCGTAAATATTTATCTATCAAGTTAGATGAGGCTCTATGGGCGTATAGAACTGCATTCAAAATGACCATAGGGACTTCGTCATTCAAATTAGTGTATGGAAAGTCGTGTCACCTCTTGTTGAGATAGAACATAAGGTTTATTGTATAATTAAGATGCTTAATCTTGATCTTTGTCTTGCAGGTGATCACAGGTTCGCGCAGATGAATGAAATGGAGGAGTTCAGACTAGACGTGTATAAAAATATGCGGGTTTTCAAGGAAAAGACTAAAAGGTTGCATGATCGTCTAATTAAGCTAAATGAGTTTCAAGAAGGGTACAGAGTCTTACTATACAATAGTAGACTCAGATTATTCCTCAAAAAATTCAAGTCTAGATGGATGGGACCATATATGGTGAAACATCTATCACTATATAGGGCAATTGAGATCCAGAACCAAGTCGGAACAGAAAGTTTCAAAGTAAATAGGCACAGACTAAAATCGTATCTTGCTGGAGGATTTGTGCCGCAATCATCGAGTATCAAAATCAATTGAGGATGCCCGGTTGAGTCAAGCTGATGACAATAACTCATATATACCTCTAACCCTTCTACTAGTTAGATTTTCTTTTTTCTGTTTCAGTTTTGTTCATAGAGAAGAATACATAGAAATTAGTGTATGTTATGATGTAGTATGTGCAAGAGGGTATATGTCGTGAAAGGTAGGAAGTGAGGTTTCAAAAAATAATAATATATGCACGACCGCACACTGGTTGTGCAAAATGTTATGACAACTGAGGTGGCACGTGCCAGCTGTGCACTGACCGCACATTTTCAGCCCTGTTCTACCTCACTTGCACGTCCGCGCACGAGGAAACTCGACCGCGCACTGACCGCACATCAGGTGAGTTTTTCTTTCTTTTTTTTTTATTTTTATTTTCGTACCTTCCCTTCTTTAAACCCCCAATTCTAAAACCCCCCTTTCTCTCACCTATACTAAAAACCCCTAACCCGCCCCCTTCTCTTATATCCTCTCTTAAGAATATAATACTACCATCAACGACAATGCAATATTACCTCTTCTCCCCTCACCACATCCTTACAAGTTTTCCCTCAGGTAAGTGAGGTATTTTCTCCCTCACGAGATTCTGCATATGCTCACCCATATGATATTAGCAAGTTTGTCTCCTGGACAGCCCAGGAATGATTCCAAAGCAATGCAAACAAGAAGCCCATACCAGAAAGGGGAATTGATATGGGGTCCCTCAAAAATTACTGTCCTAATATGTATCATGAACTGGTCAGGCGCCGATTGGGGATATTTTTTGAAGAACCTGAAGAGGACAACTTAATGGTTGTTCGGGAGTTTTATGCGAACTGCCTGGAACATGACTACAATGTCTGCACAGTTCAAAAAAAGAGTCTGGATGTCTCCAAAGAGACCATTTGACGGGTCTACTGTTTGTTAATGTTTGGGGAAGATCTTGAAGTAGAAGACCGCTATGACACATAAAAGAAGAGTACCGACCATGTAGAAACTGTTCTTTAGAACCATTTGTTTACCCAACAAGGAGGTAGTATGGATAAAGCAGGGGTAGAAGTTTCATACAGCGTCGCTTACAGTTGAAAGGAAGTGCTAGCTCTACATTATAAATACCTGCTTTCTGCCTTCCGGAAACACCACTGAGGTGAATGATCCTCAGGCCGCACTGATCTGGTGTTTTATCAATGGTCACGAATTTGATGTGGCTAAGGTTATTCAGGACGAGATGTTCATTCGTTATCCTGTGTAGAGGTATGAGTTTTTTTCCCATCCTTAGTCACTCGGTTATGTCGTGAGGCACGTGTATCGAAAAATAGGGACATGGATGGAAAAAGTCAAGCGTGAAAAAAAAATTCGGGTTGATAAAGTAGTAATTGGGAAGGATCGTGATGGGCTTATTGAGGCGGATAGCGAGGAGTCTGATGCGCCCGAAGATGGCAATGAGGTGCAAGATGAGGTTGTTATTGCTTCTCCACCATAGGAGCAAGTCCCTGCTTCCCTACCATATGAGCAGGATGTTGGGGAAACCTCAGGTGGCATATGGGAAACAATAATGAGTGCCTTATAGCAAGAGATGGCGGGGATGCGTACCTCTGTCATAGAATTGGGAGCTTGAGTGGATGCCCTTGCTACACAAAATGCCAAATTTGAGAGGAAGATCATGTCATGGATGCGTGCACTTGGCCAGGCTTGCCATCTAGACCCCGGCACTATCTCCGACACGGACTGACTCTATCGGGAAAGTTTTCTTCACCTTGCATTTTTCTTTGTGTGACATGGGGACATGTCACCATTTAGAGTGTGGGGTGGGGGCTTTGTGTGTGTTGTATGTATATGTATATAAGTTTTCCTCTTGGTAATTGTAGTTTGCTTTATCTTTTCTAGCTGCAGTAGGTAGAGATAATCAAAAAGAAAATAACAAAAAAAACCACAAATTTTTTAAAATTTTCAACTTTTCCCAACGATGGATATCATTCGACGGGTTTGTTGAGGGAGTAAGTCAAGAAAAAGACAAAAAGACTTTCTTTTGTTAGGTGGTGTATTGATTTCCCCTTGGTTTTTCTTTGTACCACGGTTCTTTTCTAAGGATTTGTTTTAAACTGGGTGTAGTTAGATTTTTGTTTTAGGAGTACGGAAACCTTGAGTTTAGATTTGAAATGAAATCAATATCTCTAGAATTCGTTATGCCTTGAGAATAGTAAGTGTTTTAGTTATGACGCTTAGGCTCAGTTATTGACTCTTGTAGAAGTACCTTAAATTGTATGATTAGAACTTTTATTAACTGCTTTAACTAGAGTGTCTTGATAAAATCCAATCTTGAATGAGTTATGTATCATGTGTGTGTGAGGTTTTGTATATTCTATGCATTGAATTTGATGTCTAGAACTTGTTCCGTGTGTTGGCAAAGCAAAATAGTAGTTTTATTCAGTCTTGGAAGTGATATAGGCGTTTCTTTGTTGATCCAGTTATATGTTATTAACCACCTAATTGTTATATATGTTACAACCCATATTCACGTTTGTTAGTTCATGCCATAAGGTAGTCAACGTAAATCCATGAAGAGATTATCTTTAAGATGATAAGAAGTTAATCTTATTGGTCTTAAATGATACAAAGGTGTATAAGGGTGGTTAACAAGTATTAGAAGTTAAACGAATCAAGGATGTTGTCAGCCGTATTTTTGGGTAAACCTAGAGGTGCTTAATACACTAAAGAGGTAGTGTTTTAAGGTATTTTAATCATATAGTATCCATATCATAAGTCTTGAAGTCAAACAATTTATGAGACAAAAGTCGACAAAAGTTGTCGCAACTTAGGTTCATGGTTTTATTTAAACTTTAGGTCAAATGTCATTAAGCTTTTCTCCCAATATACTTGGAATTACGGGGTTATATACCCACCAAATTGAAGATCTATGAGTCTAGTTTCCAACGCATTAAACCGTTTATCAATACGACATTGGAGTAGAGATATATAGGTATTTTTGTCAGATTGCACAAGCTGCTAGGTGACAAGTAGGTGTGTCACCTACTTGGTTAAATGATAGCCCAAAAATAGGCAATTTTGGGTCGGCCAAAGAGCCCATTTAAAGGGTTATCTCCTGCAATATAACCCTCATCATCTATCACAAATAACCAGACCAAAACCCCTGCAAACTTCCTCCTAAAAATTATCCACAAACCCTAATCGATTTTCCCTCTCTTTCAAGTTCTAATTGGAGGGGAAAAACCTAGAGTTTGAAGAACCAAGGGAAGGGTTGAGTTATCCAACGAGTAAGGTAATTTTACTGCTCTATTTCATACATTTTTTCTGTTGTGAATTCATGTTAATTCGTTCTATACATGTAAGAACTCACGGGATGGTGATCGGAAGTCGTGAGTTCGAGTTATTCACTTGTAGCGGATTTTTTTATGGACTATTTTGTGTTGCTGTTGGGCTGCGTGTTTTAATACTGTTTGTTGGAGTTTTGGAGTAGGAAGGGTGTGGAGAAACACGATATATATGTAGGGTTGTGGGCTTGTAGTTTTTCATAACATTTCCGGGTCGTTTGACACGACTACGGTGGTCGTCGTATGTATGAAGTAAATAGGTTGTGTGTGGGCTGTTTTGGGAGGCTCAATATGATTGTCACACCTCCTTTTTGCGCGCACGTACCCCGGAGGATAGACGCATAAGGGAGTTTTTCCATTTTAAGTGACATTGTTCGAAATGGGATTATTTATTCTTTTCAGAGTCGCTACTTGGGACAGGTTTGGCTTCTGGTGTCCCAAGTCACCGGTTTATCTTGAATCCCAAATCGAGGAAATTTTCGACTTTTCAAATGAAGTCTGCGAACCAGAAATTCTAAGTAAGGAATTTTGTTGACCCGAGGGAAGGTGTTAGGCACCCCCGAATCCCATTGTTCTAGCACGGTCGCTTAAACTGTTATAAATGGCTAAAAATCTGATTTTAATACATGTTATCCTATAATGCAATTTTAAAGATCATTTACCGCTTTATTATTATTTTTTATGAGAATTGCGACGTTGTAAAAATACATCTCGAACCACGTCACATCAATGTACCCGTGGCTATTGACATATTTCGACTCCGTCGAGATTTGGATTTTGGTCACATAAATGTGCACCCGAGTTTAAGAAGATAAATTATTAAAAAGCGCGCCAAAACTGATTAGCGCGTTATTAACTTTGACGAAGGCCGTAAAATTCGCTAAACGGCATATCCCGAATTCTAGGTATTTTTAGTATGCAATTATGAGGGCCCCGCAGTTTGTGCGTTTATTCGGCGAGGCTCGTCTCATTTATTATTAAAAAGGGCAAATCTAAAGCAACTATAATTTTCTATGTCTTTTTGTCTCTAAAAAAAAATTAAAAAAAATAAAAGGAAAAGTCCTAATTAATTATTATTATAAAATTCGGGTTTCGAGTTCAAGTCCAGATCCAAACAAAAAGGGGGCGCCTTTTAGTTTGAAACTACTACCTAACTTAAAACCCACAACATGCCATTTGACTATGAGCAAACCAATTGCCAAATGAGCCCAAACCATATAATATATATATATTTTTGACAAAGGTCTAGTAGCCGCATGCATCGGGCATGGACTTAGCCCGAATCAACCAAGCTGATCTGACAATGTTGTGGAGATCCGAAGATCGAGTCTCTGGGCGGGCAAGCCAACGCTTTATTCAAACGTCCATTTTTGCATTTTTTTTCTCATGATCTATTTTCTTATTCCTTTGCCTATTGGGGCAGATTACTAAAGTTGAAAATTAAAAGAGAAACCTGAATTTGACAACAATGCAAACTAACTATTCTCAAACTATTTCGAACTAACATTATTGGAATTAACTACGCGGAATCCAGAACTATTCAGAACTTGTTTTTACGACTATTGGAACTAAAACCAACGTTCATCACTGACATTTGAAAACTAATGTTATTTACCAACATTGTTCAAAACTAGAATCATTCAATCGCATAACTAGCGATCTCATGTATGGAAATATTGAAATAGCATGCTGGAAAACTATTTGAACCTATTTCTCCATAACTTTTGACTACGCTACGCTATACTGATAACGCAACTAATTAAAACAGCCAATACATAAACTGAACAGTTGTCATCTAACACAGCCCAATTATAATCCAATTTCAGTCCAGTTACACAGTCATGTGCAAATCAAATCCAAACTACATTAAGCTATTGTGTCTACATTATTTCGGCATCAACATACAATAGTCCAAACAGGTAGAGTTTCATAAGCACAAGGGTAACCATTTCTTCATTGCATCTCCACTTCAAAATCAGAATCAATACATCAGGAGAGAAACAAATACCTGGATGTGAACAGTACCAGAAGAAGGAAAAGAGGTCAGTTGTAGCAATGTAACAGCAGTAGCACAGCAGAACAGCAACAACAGTAATGCAACAGCAGATACCAGCAGCAATGAAACAATTTACATCAATCAACAACAATTTCAACTTCCAGGAATGACTCCCTAACCCCCTGAACCAAATAGAAATAGAGATTGACCCAACAGCAATACCAAATAGCTTTTAAAATAACTCCAGCAGCTTAACAAACCATGATTCACTCAAAAGCATCAAGTTCGACTGGAAAACAAACAATTCATGGAAGATAACTATTGAATCTCTCAATAACTCGATGTAACAATATTTTCTGATACTTTTTAATGGGACAATAGCTCTTCTCAAGACTGAAAATGATCTAAAAGACTGAAAGTATTCTCTCAAGCTATCTGAATCACTGATTCAACAAGCGAAGACCCTTTTTTTTACTCTCAGTATAATCCCCCTTTTTAACTTTCAGTTTTACCTTAAATATTTTTTAACTCTATAGCTCTCAGATTTTTCCAGTATCTTTCTCAGTGTGTTTGTGTGTATCTCTATATCTGAATTCCCTAGAAGCTCTCCCTTTCTGTCTGTACCTTCCAGCTCTTTTATATCCTTTCCCCACTCTTTTCTCTCCTGATTTTAGGCAACTAGTGGACATTCAACTAACTTATTTTAAGCCTTAAAATCAGAAAGTGTTGTCTTCCATTACTAGTTGTCTTTTTTACTATTTTAATTCCACTTATCCTTGTCTTATTCAATCCACTAATAGACCTTAATATTCAGCAACCTTTAAACAAGCATATTCAAGTGATTTAGATCCCGAAAACACCCCTAAAAATATTGCATTCACTACCTATCAGCTATAACCAAATTCATCTAATTAATAACTTGAATACCAATTAACCCAAACTAATTCCTAATTAAACACCTGATTGAATCTACATCAGCTATAATCAATACAACTTATCAAGCTCAATCACTTAACCATGTGAACTGACTCCTAACAAGTATATCAAAACTAAATTCGATACAGAACCACATCAATTCAGGCTTGCATTTAGATTGGACTAAATAGTATTCAAATCAGAACAAATGGTTCAAAACCACATACATTGGATTACTAAGGTCAGATTGATCACACATATACAAGAAATAAACTAACACAATTCCAAGTCAA
>MU705058.1:0-17475 GCA_026770625.1 Nicotiana glauca
TAATCTACCAACTTCTATTGCCCGTAGCTAAAATCCCAGACCCTTCCAAACTCTCCTTAAGCGCGTAGTCATCCTTCTACTAAGCCCTATACGGCTCCGCCACTCTCCCACTTTGGGCAAACTCACTCCTTTAATCAACTGTTCGGCTTGCTCTCCCTAAGCCTGGCCGTTTAGAAGTTTAAAACTCCTCCTGACACTTCTCATAAGTCCTTCTCATCTTTAGTTGCTCAGTCGTTGTCTTAATAAAATTTATCTTCATAGTACTTGAATTCCACAATTTGCTACGAACTTCAAACTTTTTTTGAATGTCATCATTCTCGAGACGCCACATTTGAAATACTGATTCACTCCAAAACCACCACACCCTGCGATATATGATAGTTGCATCTCCGATACTATTTCACAATATCTTGCCCCAAGGGCGAATCATAGAAGATCATACACTGATAAACTTAGTACGTTCAGTTAGGACAACAACACCCCCAATATAGAACAGAACTCCTTCACGCTTGCAATTACCACGTTTCCTTACTTCCACTAGTCCACATCTGACCATCCTTAGTTCGATTGACTTCCCTTGCTGGGAATAAAATACTGAATCCCTTTGATTACACACTGAGTAAACCTCCCTTCAATTCATTCACTGCCCCGACACGTGTGCAAACACCCTACCATCACAACAACACTGCAGAATAATTGCTCATAAGCATTATGGCAAGCTGTGCCTAGCCTCAAGGCTCTTAGAAGTTCTGTTACCGAGCTGAATAATACCCTTCCATAATGCGACTATAATAGTCCAATCAACTATACCGGGAAAAATCATCCTGCACCACATTTGTAGTGCCATTTCAATTCTCCAATTTTCGATTTATAACAAGCGCTCACGTTGCGCAAGATTGAGTGGAAAGGAATCAAAGGCATAAGCCTCAAAGGAATAGAACCGTACGATAAAGAAATCAAGAAGGGAAGTGCTCCTAACAGTCCTGCAGCCTCCCGAGAATAAGTACAGACGTCTCCGTACCGATCTATGAGACTCTACTAGACTTGCTCATGACTCGTGAGACCGACGGGAACCTAGTGCTCTGATACCATGTTGTCACGACCCAAAATCCACTAAGGGTCGTGGTGGCGCCGGACATCTCTGTCAGGCCAACCAAATAACTCATCAATTAATTCCTCTTTTAATACCTTTGAAAATCTACGGTCTTTCCTTCTATTTCACATATAATAAGATCATTTTCCTGAATTCTAACTTAAATAAAACCAATTGATACAAAGATTTATCAAAACTATCCCAGAAACCCGGTGTCACAAGTGCATGAGCAACTACTGATAAAGACATAACAAAAATACAACACAGCATCCGTCCGGAATATAATGGACAGAAAAGAAATACAGATACTAGAAAGGACTTTTAAGAGCTACGGGCCGCCTTGCATACTGCAGCTCACCTAGTCCCCGAATCGTCCGTGTTTCTACGCCCAGTAGGCTGCTAATGCATCAAGTACCTGTGCAATAAAAATGCACAGAAGTGTAGTACGAGTACGTAATCAACGTGTACTCAGTAAGTATCCTGCCTAATCCCGAAGGGGTAGAGACGAGATGGTCAACTTTGACACTTACGAATGGTCCGATAATGATATACTAAAATGTGAAAAATTCATAGATTTATATAGCATGCTCTAGTTCACAAGGCTGTAAAACAGGTAAACGCCCTTAATAATTAGCAAAGGATTTTTAGGATTTCTTTTCTTCTATCTTCAGTAATTCATGTCAGGCCAAAAAGGCAATAACTACATCAAGTAATCCAAATAAGTAACATAAACATGCGCATATCATGCCGAGGCAACGGCCCGATCCAACAGAAATGTAAACTGTGCACTGCCGAGGGTCGAACGACTCAAACCAATAGATGCATCTATTTTCCCCGCTCGTGAATCATCCATGCGACGCGATCAACATAAAGTAAACAAATACCCTGCTCGCGAATCATCCATGCGATGCAGTCAACATAAAGTAGACAAATACCCTGCTCGCGAATCATCCGTGCGACGCAGGTACACACAGGAATACATGCTCAACTAGTTAAATGAGAATTTATCGGGGAATACTTATTCAAATAAAATCAATTCTCCTTTAACAATTTTTAAGAATGAAGCTTATCCTCTTTGAAATTCATTTACCAATTTTAATGTGATTTACGCAGTTCAAACCATAAATGGGTTCACTATAATCCATCTATAACATGCTCTTTGGGTCCTAGACTACCCGGACAATAGCATGATAGTAGCTACGCACAGACTCTCGTCACCTCGTGCGTACGTAGCCCCCACAAATAGGAGCACATAATCATTTACTTCACATATGGGGTAAATTCCCCCTCACAAGATTAGAAAGGAGACTCACCTCGCTCCGAAGATTCATAACCGGCATCCTACATCCTTCCGAAGGCTTGAACCAATGCACAATGCGCCAAAACTAGCCAATGATCATACAAATCCATTAATATATCTCAACTATACCTTACAACTCAATTTATAACCATTCCTAACCCCGAATGAGAAGTTGGCCAAAATGCCCTCGGGCCCACGTGCCCGGAATCCGAAATTTTTCGAAGATAAAAGTTACCCATGACCTTAGGAATTCAAATATATAATTTTCTCCTACTTCCATTCTCAAAATCGTGGCTAAAATCCAAGTTTTTTTATAATTTTCTAGGTTTCCAACCAAAACTTCAATATTTACACTAATTCCCATGCTTAATCTCATACATGATCAATGTATTTAACTTATAATAGGTGGGAATAACTTACCTTAACATTGATGGCGAAAATTCCCTCCTTGAAGCTCTCCACAATCGCCCCAAGCCATGAAAATAGGAGAGAAATGAACCAAATCACGACTTAAATTAAGCTTCTGCCTTCAGTTGTTTCTGCTTCTGCGAAATTATTACCGTTTATGCGGTTCCGCTTATGCGGATTCTTGGCCGCTTTTGCGGTCCTGGGCTCCAGCTCACTTTTCGCTTCTGCGGATGGCCAACCGCACATGCGGTTCCGCTTTTGCGGATTTTGGCCGCTTCCGCGATCAGCCCTGGCCACCCATATTTTCGCTTCTGCGACATCCATTTCCGCAGATGCGGTCCCGCTTCTGCGGAACCTTGATCGCATCTGCGGTCCCCAAATTTTTTGCTTAAATATGCTTCTGCGGCTCCCTTTACCTCTTCTTCGGGGCCGCTTCTACGGTCGCCTTTCCGCAGAAGCGGAAATACCAGCAACCAGCAACTCAGCCTTTTCCAAAAATCCGTTTTTGATTCGGTAACCACCCGGAATCCACCCGAGGCCCCCGGGACCCCAACCAATCATACCAACCAGTCCCAAAATACATTACGGACTTGCTCGAGGCCTCAAATCATAACAAACAATGCTAAATTCATGAATTTCACCCCAATTCGAGCTTTATGAATTTTGAACTTTCCAACTTCTATTTTCGATGTTTAAACCTATCAAATCACGTCCGATTGACTTCAAATTTTGCACGCAAATCATATTTGACATTACGGACCTATTCCAACTTCCTGAATTTGATTCCGACCCCGATATCAAAAGGTCAACCCCCCGGTCAAACTCTCCAAAAACCTTCAACTTTCTATTTTTAGCCAAATGGCTTCAAAATGGTCTACGGACCTCCGAATTCACTTCCGATCGCACCCCCAACTCCAGAATCACTATACGGAGCTATTCACAGTTCAGAATTCCAAACGAACGTTGATAACACCGAAATGCACTTCCAACCAAACTTATGAAATTTCTTCTAAAATGCCAACTTCCACAATAGGCGCCAAAACGCTCCCGGGTTATCCAAAACAATCTGGGCAT
This sequence comes from Nicotiana glauca, assembly GCA_026770625.1. Taxonomy (NCBI): domain Eukaryota; kingdom Viridiplantae; phylum Streptophyta; class Magnoliopsida; order Solanales; family Solanaceae; genus Nicotiana; species Nicotiana glauca. The sequence goes on from MU705058.1 coordinate 3,876, forward strand.
ACGCCCAAGTCCGAAATCATCATAGGAACCTGCTGGAACCTTCAGATCTTGATTCCGAGGTCGTTTACTAAAAATTCCAATCTTAGCCATTTTCTCCAACTTAAGGCTTCTGAAATGAGAATTTTCATTTAAATTTAACTCCGAACTTCCTGAATTTCAATTCCGACCACACACACAAGTCAATATACCTAAAATAAAGCTGCTCATGGCCTCAGACTGCTGAACGACGTGCTAGGGCTCGAAACGACCGGTCGGGTCGTTACAGATAAATATTTTTTTGGGATTAATCTATCAAAATATATCAAATAATATATTAAATAATTATAATAACGACCCAATCAACCAATTTTTGTATTTGAGCTTCGATTCTCCTTGGGAAACTTTCTATGTGTGTAATCATCGTTATGAGATGTTTAGGGATGATTGATTTGGTTGCGGGGAGGTCTTGAATTCATTTGGGACACTTAGTCCCTTGATTGGAGACTTAAGTTTGTAAGAGTTATTCGGAGTTTGACTTTTGTATAGACGGCTCCGGAATGGTATTTAAATGGTTCCAATAACTTCGTATGGTGATTTTGGACTTAGGAGAGTATTCGAATTTGGATTTGGAGGCCTGTAGGTTAATTTGGTATTTTTTTGGCAAAAATTGGAAAGCTGAAGATCTGGAAGGTTTTTAGGTTTGACCGGGAGTTGACTTTATTAATATTGGTATAAATTTTAGTTTCGGAAGTTGCAATAGGGTTCTTGTGCTATTTGGGACTTGCAGCAAAATTCGAGAAATTTCGAGTTGATTTGATATGGTTCGGCATGAGTTTTAGAAGTTGAAAGTTCATTAGTTCATTAGTCTTGAATCGAGGTGCGATTCATGATTTTGATGTTATTTTATGCGATTTGAGGCCTTGATTATATTTCTGTTATGTTTTGCGATTGGTTGGAGTGATTCGACGGGGTCGCAGGGACATTGGGTGTGTTTCAGACATTTCAAATTATTTGTGTAGTTGTTGGCAGTGGTGTTTTTGCTGAGTCTAATGTTTTTGCATTTGCGGAAAAGGTCCACTGATGCTGAGCCGCAAAAGCGGCCAGGTGAGCATAGGTGCGAATTTGGTTGGAGAAGGCAGGGACCACAGATGTGGTTAGTGCGGCACAGAAGCAGAAGCACATATATGATGAAGGACTGCAAATGCGGGTGTGTGGGAGGACCATATATGCGATAAGTTGGCAGACGGAGGGAAGTCGCAGATGCGAAAATTTGACTGCAGAAGAGGTATCGCAGATACTGTTAAGTGACTGCAAATGCGGAATAACTAAGAAACTTTATATTTTAAAGGGTTTGATCATTTTCTCATTATTTGGATTTTGGAGCTCGGTTGGATGCAATTTTTGGGAGACTTTTTACTACAATTGAAGAGGTAAGTAAAATTTATTTGATTTTTTATGATAGATATTGATTATCCATAAAATATTACACCTAGTTTATGTGAAATTAAGGTAAAATTTGGGAGTTTTTGACTATGATTTTGGAGGGTGAAAATTAATGAATTGACGGTCGATTTGGGGTTGGATTTGGGTGAAATACATATATTTGGACTCGTATTGGAATAAGTATTTAGAATTATTGATTTTTGTCGGGTTTCGAGGTGCAGGTACAGGATTGCTTTTTTGGGTTGACTTTGCATAATTAAATCAAGATTGTAGCTTTATTATTTGGGCTTGTTTCTTATGGCTTTTATTGATATTATTGAGTTATTTTGGCTAGGTTCCAGCCGTCTAGAGGTTGTTTCATGCGGGGAGGGCTTCTTAGAGTACTGACTTAGCTTGTTTGAGGCTAGTATCTTGCCTAATGTTGTGTTGGAGAATTATCTCTTAGGTTTTAGCTTAATTGCTTATTTGTGATTTGTGTGAACGACATTCACATGAGGTGATGAGTGTACACGGTCATATGTATGATTTATGATCGGATTCGGCTCGAGGTTGCTCTTATCACTTTTTTTAATTAAGAGGTATTTGCTTTACGTGTTTTCACTTTGGTTGCTTACTTGAGTTTATATTATATTCTAGAGATCATGTTTTTAGGATTTTAGTTCCTTAATTGGCCAAGTTGGGCGACTGTGAGATTTTTGCTAATTTCAGTTAGCTTTCATGCTTATATGTTGAACACACATCTGCATATCCTTATTGAATTGTCCTTGTGCACCATATTGGCAGATTGTGAATTTATGTCTTGGTGACAATTGTTGACATGTTGTATTGTTATGGTTTTAGAACATATGAACTTCTTGGGCAGATTGTTCGGGTGTTTGCACGAGGTTTTTGCCGTGCTATATTGCACATATGGCGAGACAAGACATGATATATATCTAGTTTACACATGTGCCAAGACAAGGTGGGATGATTGTAATATGCATGCAGTGAGACAAGGCGAGCATTTGCTTTATCATTGTGCACGTGTTGAGATAAGGGTGGAATTTTGGGAATGATATGTAATGGCTTGAGAGCGTTTTGTTGATGATGTTTGTGTGGGGGTGCAACGAGGCATTCTTGTTTGTGCTTATGACTTCTTTATGTGTGATGCATTTTTATATATTTATTGCGTTGTTCCTAACATGCTAAATTGTGTCTCTATTATTACTTGATGATTTGGTTGCCAAGCTGATTTACCTACATAGAAATTGTCATCTCATATTCTATTGAGTTGTTCTTAGCATAACAGATTAAAGTAAAAAGAAAGTTATTACCATGTATTATTATATTGATCCTTGAAAAGTTATATTGAACGTGTTAATTGGCAATTGATACGGAATCATGATATTATGTGGCACAAAGTCTTTGCTGTACAACCACGACTTATATTGTGGTATGAGGTCTTTGTCGTGCAAGTGTGACTTATATTGTGGCATGAGGGCTTTGCAGTGTAGGGTATGACATATTGATTATGGCACGAGGTTTTTGTTGTGCGAGGGTGATTGATAATGTCTGCACAAGGTGCCTAATATGTGCGATTATATTTGATGACTTGTTGTTAAAATAGAGCTTTTACTTGTATTAAATGATTATCACTTGTTCTAACGAGGTTACAACTATTGCCTTCTATTATTTTTCCTGTTGTCACTCATTGATATATTGTACTGGTTATTTTACTAGTGGTTGTCTTGTCTTAAATCTCGTCACTACTTTATCAAGGCTAGTCTTGATACTTACTAGGTACTGATTATGTAGTACTCATACTATTCTTCTATATATTTTTATGTAGATCCGGGAGCTGGATATAGTAGACCCATGCATTGAGAGTTTGTTTGTTTGTGAGAATTAAAGGAGAGATGTTTCGACAATCGTGGTCCCTTGGATTTCTTTCCTTAAATTTATACCGTCAAATCTCTATCAGAACAATATTGTACATTGAGATATTTCCATGTATTCGGTTAGAGTTTGTGACTTTGTAATACCTAGTTCTAGGATATGTTTTGATTATTTCCTATTGAATTGTATCACTTTTGTTACCACATTTATGTTTAATTCTGTTCAGTATATCATGTATTTATTGCTTTAAAAATTGATAAGTTATTGGCTTATCTAGTTTTAGAGATTAGGTACCATCATAATCCTTAAGGCGGGATTTTGGGTTGTGACAAGTTGGTATCAGAGCTTTAGGTTCACAGGTTCTTTGAGTCACGAGCAAGTTTAGTAAAGTCTTGCGGATCGGGATGGAGATTGTCGCGCCCCCTCTTTTCCTCCTTGCAGAGAAAGGTCCGGGTTTCGACATTCCATGGGGGAATAACTCTTTTCCTTTTGGGAATTGGGTTTTTGAAGAGTTGCCACCTAACAAATTGTGGTGCATTAGGGCACCTTGAGCAGTTAACTCATGGACTAGTTTTTATTACCAGAGATTTAGGGCAAGGGCTCGAAATAGCCTTGAGGGAAAGGTGTTAGGCACCCCTCACGGTCTACAATGGTGGGTCCCGGCTGAACTTATATTCATGTAAATTAGTCCTTTTAACAAATAAACAGTTTAAGCACGTACTTGCAAGTAAAGGCATGTTTTGACATTCTAAGCACATGTATGATCCAAATAAATGAGGGAAAAGGTTTGAACAAATTGCACCTTTATGAAGAAAAGTAAATTCATTTTAAACAACGGGAGTTAGGAAATGGGGGTCCTAGGTTGGTTTGCCTATAGGATCATACCCACACATTGCCCGGTAATCACTCCTCAATGAGGGGAAATACGTGATATTAGCGCGTAGTCATCATATCCTTACTACCCAATTCCCTTCCCTGGGTCATAGCCTTTATCAACCTTGAAACGTATCCTATGCTTGCACTACCCGTCCCTGTCGTGCCCCCTTTTTCCTTTCCTCGTGGAGGGAATCAGGTTTATGACATCTTTTGATATGGGACAACTCTTTCCTTTTGGGAAAGGGGTTTGCATTTTTTGAAGAGTCGCCACCTAACTATTTAAGGTACGTTAGGGCACCTATAAGATTCATCTATAGCTATGTTTGGTAATCAAATATAGGGTAAGAGCTTGAAATTATCCTAAGGGGAAAGTGTTAGGCACCCCTTAGGATCCACTAGTGTGGTTCCCGACCAGACAGTATTTTTGTAAATTTGTACAATTAGCAAATAAGCAAGTATGGCTCAAATACTAGGGGATTTAAGTTTGAATACACAAATGTTTGAAAGACAACGAGATTTTGAAAAGAATTACAATCTAAGCATGTAAAGAGGAGTGTCCTAGGTTTGTTTGTAATATGGATCACATCAGTACAATGCCTGGTAATCACTCCTTAGAAAATAGGCTACGTGTGGCATTAGTGCACCGGTCATCATATCCATATCTACCCTTTCTCTCCCAATAAAGGTAATTAAAGTGAAGGTTGGTCTCGACCCCTATCGCATGTTGTTACCCATCCCTTCTTATCAGTCCCAGAGGAAATTATGACTCTTACCCTATAAGAAGGTGGTTCTAGGAAGACCCTTAGGTTTAAAGGCAAAATACTAAGGCGACATACAATAACAAGTAGGACTTCAATTAAGGGGAGCATGGAAGACAAACAAAAGGTTCAAAATATACCTCCACAGGTAATGCACATAGAAAACATGACTCATACATAATTAAAGTCCGAATTTAAATCCTATGCATGGTATCTAAGAGATAATAGCAGAATCAGATCTATTACATGACTCAGAAAAGAAGTCCGAATCAGGCTTTCCTACTGATTTTAACAGTTGATAATTAAACACTGATCGCCGAGACGGTTCTGCTTTTATTTAAAATTGATTACCTAAGGCTTGCCTAGGTGTAAGATAGTATGCAGCCATTATTCAGAATAATTAAAAGATATTTGGAAATTATTTTACCCTAAGAGCATGCTGTTCTAGTTGATATGAATGCATAGATTATTACTAGTTATTTTAAACAGGATAATCATGTGTGAAGCTGTTTTTACCTCTTTTATAACAGGCAGTTTACACTAAGTGTGAATAAGATCCCAAAACATGGTATCTAAGATGCATGTATAAAGCTCATGATGGCTTGTATGCAACATTTACTAAAGCAGGATTTCTAAATGCAGAAAAAAGGATTGCAGAATTTCCTAAGAGCAGGATTTCTAAATACACGTGGCAACGTAGAATATAATAGTAAGGTGTTAATTATTAGCAGATTTTAACACATGATCTTGTAAGGGTGCACATGCTGAAACAATAAACATGAGGCCTAAGAACATAATTTCTAATGTATGTATGAACCCTAAGCATGGTTTCTATTGCGCAATTAGGAACATAAACCTAATAATATGTTTTCTACCCTTAACAGCCATAGCATGCATATTTACCCCATCCCTTTTCACTAGCCAACCCCAATACTTATTTACAACAAGTTATTACAGACCAACATTGGAACGAATTACATAAGTAGCAATGAAAATAAGAAGTTACACTATAGAAAGCCTGATTAGGACTACCTCCCTGAGTTATGTAATAAATCACTTCAAAAATTCCAAGATTTGTTCCATAGTCATTCTCATATCCGGGTGTGTCAGAGTTCTCCAAGGATCTCAAGAGATCTCGGGCAGTGCTCACACCTAGATTTCATGTCCAAGATAGATTAAGTGCAGTACAGAAAGGAAAACTTTTATGTGTCCAAGTTCATAAGGAGCTCCAGGGTCCCAAGGCAAAGCTCACACAAAAGGGGAAGAACCTGGTGGTCTAAGAGTATATGTGAGATTGCTTGACATAATCTTAAAAGAGTTGTGCATATAAACAAGGTAGAGTACAATTTGATTTGAAAAATTAGTTCAGAGAATCATGGATGATATTGAAAATCACAGGAAATCAGCACTAACTAAGGAAAGTATCACAAAAGTAAGGACACAATTTCGAAAAATCAGTAGAGTTACAAGGAAAATACTAAAAATCAAAGATGTAGGTTTAAGGAGATTACATAGAATCAACATAAATTACGTGAACGATCAATAAACACAAATAGTCGGACTATTACACGATAAATAGCACGGGTTTGGACAGAATCAAGGAAACTTTAAGAATGAATTAGAACATGAAGCACAAGAGCATATAGAACACATATAAAGCCTAGAATGTTCATGATAGTCATGCAAACACATTGCAAAAAAATTCAAACTTCAAATTTAACCCAGAAGCATTAGGGTTTCTTGACAAAAAATGAGCCAAAAGGAATGACTCAGGTAATGTAATCAAAGTAATTACTAAAATCAGAAATAAACCATTTTTGTAAAAAGGGTTTTTGAAACCCTAGTCCGGAAATGAATAAATCGTTTGAAGTTGGAGAAATCTTTTGAGGAAAACAGGCGAAAACCTTAAAATCCCATAGATCCATCACAGATCTAAACAGATCGGAGGATTTGCAGTTAGGTTTTTTTTCTTTCCAGAAAATAGCAGAGACGAAGAAAAATCAGTTAAACTCATGGATGCACCTAAATCTAAGACAGACCTAAAGGAAAATGGAAAATCTTAAGAGTGAGGGTTTCAGAGAACCCAAAGAAGATGAGAATACATTAGATCGTTATCGGTTTTAGCAAAAAATCCATGGATCTGACTCGAACAGCCATGGATTAAAGTTTAGCAATATCTGGACTAGATATCTTCGAGATCTTCCAACGAAATCACAAAAACGGACAACCGGGAAACGTAGGTGACATGCATACGTCTCAAATAGCCATGGGAGTCCATGGATTGAGTGAGGACCCAAGGGGATTAAGGCTGGTTTGGGTGGTGGCGACTAGGGTTAGATTTATGTCTCAGAGAGAATTGGAGAGGAATGGGGATTCTAGGGCAGCGGTTTGGTAAGAAATGAATTACGTTAGGGGGTCATTTAGGTTAAAAAAGATAAGAGGGAATAGGGGCCGTTGATCTTAGAGATCAATGACCAGGATGAGAAGGGTAGGTGGGGATCCGGGTTTGGGTATGGGTTAAAAGGGTGTGGGTCGGGTTTTAATTGAAATTGGGCTGGAAAATTGGTGTCTAATTTTGGGCTACAATTGAAAGCCAATTTGGCTATATTCTAAATAGCCATTTTTTCTATTTAATTTGTAAAAAATAGTAAATAGTTTCTGAAAACTAATTTAAAGGATAAAATAATTTAGAATACATAATTAATAATTTAAAAATACAGGATCCAGTTTTATGCGTATAAAACATAATTAAATCTAAAAAGGCTTGTATTGCGATTATGTGCAATTTAGCTTAAAAAATACTAAATAAAATTATAAAAATTACTTTATCCATATTATAGCATAAGTATAGAAATACAATAGATGAATTATCAAAATAATAATTTATAAATAATTATTGGAGATTTTATGGATAAAAAGGGAGAAAAATAAATCTATTTAAACCTTTAAAATTATGAAAAAATAATAAAACAGTTGAACATGCTTATATATGCTATTTTGAAGATATTTTGCATATTGAAAATATATAGGAAAAAATTGGGTATCAACAGTCCCTTCCTAAGGTATTTAAAATTGGAGGTATTTTAGGACCTCTAATTTTAGGTAGTTCTAGACCATCCTAAGGTATTTAAAGGAGAAAAGTCTAGGCGTCAATCAAAACAATTAGGACTGTATTTAAAGAGGGAACAACTAAAGGCTCACATTTTACCCTCACAAGCAGAATAAATAAATGCACGTCTCAAACAATTATTTAAGGTATTCTAAGATAAAACCCTAGAACATGATATCTTAGGTGAGCAGAGATTATACAGCACAAAATTCAGGCCAGAGTGTCAAAGAACTGAATCCTGCTGATTTTAGACCTGTTAAAAGTGAGCAGTCTCAAGGCGCAATTTTATAGCTGCAGGATTTTAATCGCCCTATAGGCTTGCCTAAGCGCATAATAGTGATGTCCTAAGAGCATGATATTTATACGGATAAGTGAAACAGTAAAAAACAATTTTTAAACGACAACTTGAGATCTATATGCATGCTTTCTAGCAGTATTAACTTAAGGCTGCGCTTGAAAAACTTATTAAAGAAGTGACAAATGAATTAACTAATTCAATTCAAAACACACATGAATTAAACTGGTTTTAAGTTCTATATGCATGATTTCTATTAGAGCTGATTTTAACTCTCATAGGCATGGTATCTAATTATTAAAGCTGATTTTAACCACATAGGCATGATCTCTATTATTAAAAAGATGATTTAAAACCTATAGGCATGATCTCTATTATTAAAGCCATTTAGATCCTATAGGCATGGTTTCTAATTGTGTGGAAGTAAAGCAAACATAACAAACATATTTGAATCAACATAGACCCTATATCTACCTAATCCTACCCACAATAGATATAACTACCCTCCCTTTTTTCACTAGTCACCCCACTGTTTGTTTATAATAGTTATTACAGACCAAGAACTGAATATAAATTACATAAATAAATAGAAAAGAAAATTAATCTATAAGGAGTCTGAAGCAGGCCCAAAAAGTTTCATGGTGTACCAAGCCTTTACTGATCTCAAACACCCCAAGTTCCACAGCCCAATTTATGTCTAGGTGTATCAGAGTTCCCTAAGGATCTCAAGGATCCCGGGCAGTGCTCACACCCAGACTTTCACCAAACAAAGACTGATTATGTGCAGTGTGGAAGTGCTAGCCCTGATATGCCAGAGTTCAGAGAGATCTGTAAGATCTCAAAGCATTACGCATACTAGAAGGGCGAGACTTAGTTAATCTAAGAGTAATGTGAGAGTACATAATGACTTGAAAGAGTTTGGTAGACAACAGAAAGAAGGTCTTAGTAATGGCAAGAATTTTTGAAAACAAGACCATAGTTAGGGTAGAAATAGTTTGAGAAACATGAAGAATATTTTTATAATAAGAGAGCAAGTCATACAACACACAGTTTTAGAACAGACTTCACACAAAGGAAAGGGGTGGAGGGACACGTAGAATGCACCTTAGTGATGGCAAATAAATACACAGATTGTAGTTGCAGAGTTAAGTTGAGAACACACGGATTTTAAACACAAATAGGATCTCATTAGTGAAATAGAATAAGTTGGACTTAGATGATCAAACTAGACAAACACTTCTTGAAGCATTCAAGGTTTTAGAAATACTAATCATATACAGAACAAGTAGAATTTGGTCATGCTGGGTGAATTCATAAACACACAATACAACTTGTGATATGCTAATGAACCAATTATTTAAAGTAGGATTGGCATGCTAAACAACATAATATCTATAGCCTTTAACAGAATAAGCTTAGACATGCTTTGTAATACAGTAATCTAGGCATGCTGATTGCATATTGAGTAGAATAGCACATAGAACTGGAAATCACAAACGGATGAACTACTATAACAAAGAAAATACTTAGTTTGGAATGTGAATTGAATCAGAACATACCAGTTAATAAAAGAACATATGGTATAGAGCAGAGATGGTGCAAGTAGCCAGCCTTGGCTTACAACCGGCTGGACTAATAAGAATTGCAAGGAACAAAAGAGAATATAGAGCTTTGAGAGTGTGGGAGTGTAGATGAACTAGTGTTCGTGTCTAGAAGTGAGGAGTAAATGAGAGCACATATAACAGTTAAGAATCAAATAAAATAAGGTATAGGGAATCAACCCTTCTACAATTAAGGAAGACTCATAATCAATTATGCATTAGTTAGTATAAGTTCCCCTTAATTAAGGGTAATCAACCAATGGACAAGTCAGAACACATTTAAGGAAAGAAAATCAAACGAACAATTAAGGGGAGATAGAAAAAATTTTAATTAAGGAAATAATTGGTAAAGAATTAGTAAATATCACGGTTAATCGAACAACGTAAAACTACTTAAGATTGTAAATAAAGAAATAGTTAGGAATAGGTATTAACAAAACAAACTAATAAATCAAGAATCCAAACTCACGAATTTAAGGAGAAAAATATAGGTTTACCATAATAGGAAAAAAATAAACATAGACATATAGAATTAGAAGAAGATTTGAACCAAGAACATCAGTAGAGGCAGATTAGGATCAAAAGTCACCAGATTAGGCTAAGAAGAATAACAGAAATAAAGCATAAGACAAAGTCAGTACCCAAATAACCTAGACGAACTCAGAATCAAAACAATAATGCCGAGAAATGAGGGATTTTAGCATATACAAGTTAGGGTTAAAGCAATCTTCATGAAATAGGTCAAAACACACAAGAAATAGAAGATTTAAATACTCAATAAATCATTAAACATTTTTTAGAAAGAAAATTTCAGGAAACCCTAGCCATAGAAGTAAAAATATTGAAGTATTATAGTACTTGAAATCGGTTAGTAGTAGAGGAATAAGAGGAACTTAAAGAAAAATCATAGGAACTCGAAAACTTTTTTTAGGTGTGCAGAGATTCAAATATTAGATAGCAAAGAGACCAAATATAGTGCTAAAATCGGTTGACAGTAAAGAAACAAGATATCTTTAAAGAAAAGTCATGGAAAAACTCTGAACCCCTTCCAAATCTACAAATATCGGATGGATTCACGTCCGAAGATTAGGTTTAAAGGAGAAAATAGGGGTAAAGAAAATCTGGTTTTGAACCAAAGATTTGAACCATGAAATTTCAGTAGGAATCACTCGCAAACCATGGACGAACCCTTGAAGAGCTTTGAATGAGATCTGGACCAGATCTCATCTAGTTCTTTCCACAAAACCACATAATCGAACAACCAAGGGGATACGAGACAAGTAGAGGCTTCGTACAGCCGTATGATGCCATAGATCGGACAGGGATTCAAAGGATTAGGGCTGATTTTAGGTGATGAAAATTAGGGTTAGGAGTTGGGTTTTAGAGAGAACTAGAGAGAAAGGGATTCAAGGGTGGCGGTGTGTGAGAAATCGTTAGGGTTTAGGGTTCGTTTGAACTAAAAAAGGAAAGGGTGGATTGTGGTCGTTGATTTGAAAGAGTTTTGGGGAGGATCGGGTCAGGATGTTGGGTACTGGGTCTGGGTATGTTTAGGTTTAAAAGTTGTGCTGGGTATTGGGTTAAATTGGGACTGAAATTGAAAATAAAAATAGGTCAAATTTTAAATAGCCATTTTTAGTACTATGTAATTTATAAAAATAATAAATTAATTCTAAAAATATCTTTGTGTGCTAAAATAATTTAAAATATTTATTTGACATTTAAAAAAATATAAAGTCCAATTTATGTATCAATAATGTAATTATACATAAATATGGGCTATTATTGTAAAGATGTGCAATTTGCCCTAAAAATGCAAATATAACCATTAAAAAAGCACTAAAAATATTTAAACACTATATTGGTATAAATAAAGAATTTAGACGACTAAATCATCACAAAATTAATTTGAAGAATAATTATTGGATATTTTATAAATAAAGAGAGGAAATAAAATGATTTGGGGCTTTTAAGAATTATAGAAAAAATTATAACTATGTTTATGCATGCTTATACTATTTTGAAAGAATATATATATGTGTTAAATATATGAGGAAAATTGGGTATCAACAACTGCCCGTCTTTACCCAGGAAGGATGAAAGAGTTTTCGGGTAAAGAAATGATGGTCAATTTTGACCGAATAGGATGTTTTGAAAGATAGAGGTCGAATTCCGATCTTGAGTTATCTACATATCCCTGGTTTTACAGGAATCAGGCCACATGTAGTTCTGGATTCATTGGCGGAATATACCGACGAAATCATTGCATGAATGGACATGAGGTGCAAGGGCGGTTATGGGGAATGGTTAATTTGAGACAGTTTGAAGGAACTAGAGCGAGGTCGCTCCTGCTAGGATAGCGGTTGCTTGCTGGTCACCTGCAGATAAAGAGATTGCTATAAACATGAATTTGTGCGAAAAATTAAAACATGATGCAGATTCCCTTTTGGACCATGAAAGTTGTCCTTGGACGGTTAATGATGACGTCCTCAGACCATGATGTCCTGGACATGAATTGTTTAGTGAGGGATTTGCAGGCCATGAGATGGTGTTCTCGGGCCATGAAGATGGTGCCTTCGAACCATTACGCCTTTGAATAATGATATGCAAATTTGAGGGATCCTCAAGCCATGGCATGGTGTCTTCCGGCTATGAGGATGATGCCTTTAGACTATGATGCCTTTGGATAGATTGGCGATATTTCAGCCCATGAGATGCAATAATATGATGTTAACAAGACAAGTCTTAGTATTGCGAAGGGTAGAGCTTAACTCGATTGAAAAGCAAATGGATAGTACTAGAAATAGAGCAATATTTGTGCAAAGAGGGACAATGTTTAGTCCCATGCAGATGGGGAGGCAAGGATTAGCCTTATGCAGCTATGGGAGGCAAGGATTATCCTCATGCAAATGTGGAGGCAAGGATTAGCCTCATGCAAATGTGGAGGCAAGGATTAGCCTCATGCGAAGGTGGAGGAAAGGATTAGCCTCATGCAAATGTGGAGGCAAGGATTAGCCTCATGCAAATATGGAGGCAAGGATTAGCCTCATGCAAATATGGAGACAGGGATTAGCCTCATGCAAATATGGATGCAAGGATTAACCTTATGCAAATGGGGAGGCAAGCATTAGCCTCATGTAGGTGGAGACAGGGATAACCCTCATGCAGATAGGGGGCAGGGATTATCCTCATGCATATGAGGAGGCAAGGATTAGCCTCATACAGGTAGGGGGTAAGGATTAGCCTCATGCAAATAGGGAGGAAGTGATTAGCCTCATGAAAACATGGAGGCAAGGATTAGCCTCATGCAAATGGGAAGGCAAGGATTAGCCTCATGCAAATGGGAAAGCAAGGATTAGCCTCATGCAAATGGGAAGGAAAGGATTAGCCTCATGCAAATAGGGAGGCATGGATTAGCCTCATGTAGATGGGGAGGCAAGTATTAGCCTCATGCAGGTATGCGGGACAGGGCTTAGTCCCATGCAAAGAGCGAGTAGCAAATAAGAGTAGCATATGTCTTAGCTGGAGATATATTCAGTGTCTGATGGCCTGATTGATATTGATCTTGTTACGTGTATATATTTGCGGATGCTATTGCTACGTCAAATGTACATGCTTTCAAAGAAAAATTATAAGTTTTACAGGGGGGGGGGGGGGGGGGGGGGGG